>CATKHJ010217855.1:0-19173 GCA_949750685.1 Vernicia montana | reverse complement strand
CGGCCAAGGATTTGATTATCAAGAATAATCAGATAGCATAGGATTTCTTCCTTGTTTATTCAAGTTAATGAATTCTCTCTTGGCGATCACTTACCTCCATACATAACTAGTTAGAACCATCACATGCCATATACCCATACTTGAATAGCATAAGTATGTAAGCAATAACAAATCCCAACTACCAATGGATGAGATACAGTGTCCCTCAAGTCAAAGGACTATATGTACAATTATGACCTAGACGATGATTTATTGACTAACAATAAAACTCCATGCTATTATCATCTAACGTCACAGTTCAATCATTCATCACATAAATATCAACATAATTATATCGAGAACTTTTATTAAGTAGCATGATGCTCACTATCTCTATAATCATAAGTATCACATACTGATTATAGAATATAAATAGAGGTGACGGTCTCTCCGAAATTAATGATGCGTAGTCATTATTCCTATGACCATGAACATTTTGAAGTATTTGTTTAAGAGCGATCTGTCATCCATATTCTCAACACTTAAGAATCGATTCTCTCACAAAATACTAATGGACTACAAATATACATTTAATATAATAGAACAATTGATTTATAGAAACATAAATTTATTGCCATTAATTATAATGTTGTTTTACATTTACAAAAAATTAACACTGCTCTAGGGCATATACTCTAACATGTGCTAGTTGACAAGAGCCCTTTGAAATTTCTTATGGAGAAGCCAGTTCTTGACAGAAAAATGACACGATGGATGGCAGTACTTGCAGCATTCGACCTAAAATATGTTCCAAGAAAAGCAGTAAAAGGAAGTATAATCTCTGACCAGCTGGCTGCAGCCCCTATAGATGGTGAGTTGTTTGAGCCTGAATTCCCAGATGAGGATATCTTGACCATAAACCCTGAAGTATGGAAGCTATTCTTTGATGTGCATCTAACAGCAAAGGCTATGGAGCCAGAATAGTTCTTGTCACCCCAAAGGGAGATCACCTACCCATGGCAATCAAGCTAGTCTTCGAAGTGACCAATAATGAGGCTGAATATGAAGCATGCATAGCCGGCTTAGAGGCGGCTATCAACATGAGAATAGATCACCTCGAAGTTTATGGCGACTCAAACCTAATCGTTTCCCAAGCCCTTGGCAAGTGGAAGATAAGAGAAAAGCGTTTGGTTCCTTACCATCAACGCTTGAATGATTTAGCATAAAGTTTTTAGGAACTTTCCTTTCACTTCCTACCAAGGGCAAAGAACCAGTTCGTTGATGCCCTAGCCACTTTAGCCTCAATGATAGATGTGAGTGACAACGAAATACACAGGCTTATTGTCATTGAACTGAAGAGGCAGCCTAGGTATTACGCCATGTGTATGAGTCTTCAACTAGCCGATGTCAAACCTTGGTTTTGGGATATCCTCAATTATATTCAGAACGGTAAATACCCAGAAGGGGCCTCCAAAATAGATCGGAGGACTTTGAGGCAGTTAGCTGCTAACTTTATACCTAATGGGGACATTCTATACAAGAGAGCTTGGGACAACATCCACCTGAGGTGTGTGACTGAAGAAGAAGCCTAACAAATCATGGAATGGGTCCATGGCGGGGAAGAAGGCCCGTACATGAACGACATTGCTTTGGCTCGGAAAATTATGAATTTGAATTACTTCTGGCTGACCATGAATGAGGACTGCACGAAGTATGTGCAGAAATGTCATAATTGTCAAATATTCGCCAAGCTATAGCATCGGCCACCTGTGCCATTGAATCCCATAACAACACCATGGCCTTTTGCCACCTGGGGCATAGATGTCATCTGAAGAATCTCCCCAAAGTCTTCCAGTGGTCATGAATACATTCTGGTAGTTGTGGATTACTTTTCAAAATGGATTGAAACGGCGCTATATCAGGTCTTGAACTCTAAGAAGGTGGCCCATTTCATTCGAACTAATATCCTTTATCGGTTTGGAACCCCCTTCAAGATAATCACTGATAATTGCTCCCACTTTCAGAAAGAAGTAGTCCAAGTACTCCAAAAAGAAGGAATTCAGCATCACTGCTCCTCTCCCTATCGGCCACAAACTAATGGAGCAGCTGAGGCTGCCAACAAAACCATTAAGACCATTCTGCAGAAGACCATTATGAAGCACAGAGACTAGCATGAGCATCTACCTGCCGCTTTATGGGGATACAGAACCACAGTCCGCACTCCTACAGGGGCAACCCTATATGCCTTAGTTTACAGAATGGAGGTTGTCCTTCCTATTGAAATGCAAATTCGCTTTGCTAGGGTGATGAGAGAAAGCCAGCTAAGCGAAGCAGAATGGATTAGAGGCTATCATGACCAGTTGAATGCCATCGATGAAAAGAGAATGGATGCAATGTATAGAATTCAAAGTTATCAACAGAAACTCGCTAGACACTTCAACAAAAAGGTGAAAGATAGAGACTTACAAAAGGGAAACCTGGTCCTGAAGGAGATCCGAGCTCCTATACACGATGCAAGAGGAAAGTTCAAACCAAATTGGGCTAGACCATACGTACTCAAAAAGATCTTATCCGGTAAAGGCGTTATCCTCATGGACGTGGACGGAAATGAATTCTCCAACCCTTGCAACCTAGATCAGCTGAAGAGATACTTTGTCTAAAATTGATATCTGTATTTAATTTTATTGTATCTGTAATCAGAACTACGTGGACCTGATTCTCCCTAAAAGAAAAATGATAGAAAAATGATGTAAGGGATACGTAGGCATTCCGTCTCGGGTGCGGTCCAAATCATAGTAAAATGCATTTTTATTTTTCATGACAAAGCATTTCATCCTCATTTTCTCTGTGCCTAAATGCATCATTCATTTGGTTCCTTTGCCAAAATAAAAAGTAATAAATAAATAAAAAGAAAATGCTCACTAAGCTGAAAACCTAAAAGGGCAGTTTAGGCAGAAATTAGAGCAAGCTCGGCGAGCTAAAAACCTGAAAAGGCGGCTCGAGCAAAAATTAGAGCTAATGAAAAATGCTGAAAAGTGCTTACTAAGTTGAAAACCCGCAAGGGCGGCTTTGGCAAAAATCAGAGCAAAATAAAAGATGTCTCATATATTGATGATCAGATTTTACAAGATACAATCCATCATCACAAAAAGGATAGCCTTTCCTATGTCATCTATAGCTTATCCTATATCGTATAGTCATATCAGCTTGCAGGCATGAAACAAAAATAGAAGACCTGCAGCAAAGGTCCTAAACAGCTACAAAGCAAAATAATAAAAAAAAATGTGTCATGTCCAGATCTAAACTATCCTCCTCCTCCTCCTAGGATGCACATCCCGTGTGCTATCATCCGAGTCTGATCCCCTCACAATCTTGTGAATCTCCTCCAAGGTCACATCTATCCTCAAAGTCTTAGTAGCCCCCTTAGCTGTAGTAGGTGGAGCGCTGGTAGAACCTCAACTGACCCCCATGGTAGTCCCAAAAAGCTTGATCTGAGTCCTAGCAGCTTCAGAACCGCTCCCTGAAATCCCTCTTTTGTACAGTAGCAACTCGAGAACCAGTCCTTACTGCTGCAATAGGAATCCTCCTTGAAATACGAGAAACAACAGTCCTCCTCTCTGCTCTAGCAGTAGTAACCCTCCTCTGCACCACGACTATAGTGTTCCCCTGCTTCCTCACTGCAGTCAATGTCTCCTTTGTCACCGCCACTGCAGTCTGAGTCATCGATGCAGCCTATAGTGTCAGACTCTCTATAGCTCCTCCAATCTCCTCTGAAGGTCGTGTCTCTCCCCCTGTCTGTCCTACTGTCTCATCACCAACTGCACCCCCAGTAGCCTCTCCTCCTCTGTAGTGTCACCCTCTATCTCTCTGAGCAAGGCAGCTCGGTGCTCTCTCTCAGCAGGCCAAACCACCTCAATCAACCAACTGGTATATCCCTCGGTGGTCCTATAGCTAATCCTTGGATGTACCACATGATAACTCCTCATCCAGCCACCCTTGATAGCTTTGGCGATGGGAGTTGTAATCTATACAGACTCTAAAAAAGGTATGACTAGGGGCACGTCCTGAGTCTGGCCCATCTGCCTCATAACCCTAGTCCCCTGATAAAAGGTCATCCAACTAAGACTAAGCAAACAAACTACTCGGTACCCATGACTCATTGTCATGAAAGACCTAATGTCGTACCACTGGCAGAGCCAAACTATGTCCTCCGGGGCAACCTCCAGTAGCCACCCTATCCACTCCCTGACCGAACCTCGGCGAACTTGGATTGGCCTCATCCGATACTAAGGAACCATGTAAGGACTCCTCACTGGGGGAGCCACCACACGAAGATGATCCATAAGCCAGACCTACAAGATAACCCAAAAGTCCAAAATTAGACACTCATAAAGCACCAATCATAGGAAGCATAAAACAAACCTATATTTTCCTCACCTAAAGAATAACAGGAGAGACTGTCCATCTCTTTAGACCTCACACACAGCAGTCCAAACTCAACAGTGTCTCAGCCAACACTGCCCTAGCCACAGAACGACTCTGCTCCATTTGGAATACCAAGCCAGTCACTCTAGCGTCACCTTATCCAACAGAACTGGGGAACAGATACCTTGCAGCCAAACAGAAAACCAGGACCCTCATCCCGAGTCTCTATCTCTTCATATCCCCAAAGTCACCAATGTCTTGAAACTCTACAATGACTGCAGTCAGATCCACCTAGCCATCAATAACCATCTGGCTCACCGCATCCTCAGGCAGGTCTAGAAACTCCTGGAAAATCCAAAAATGACCCACTCTGAACTCCGGCACCAACAAGACTACCTCGGGGTCACAATCGAGTATGGTGCTGAACTCCTCAAATGTGGGGCAAAGCTCTTCCATAGTTGTACCGAAGCGGAAAACACAGGCCACCGAATCCCAAAACCTAAAACAGGCCCTCAGAAAGTCACAATCGACCCGAACTCCTCGCAATGTCACCATCGCTGCAATGCCATATCTACCCAAATTGATTCTCTCCACCTTCTTGAGTTTCTTGGTCTATACATGCATGCTATGACTTAAATACGGCTCCATGAATGTGAAAATCAGAAGAAAATAATTAAAGAAAGGATAGAAGAATGAAAACTGGTGAAAATTTTGAGAAATAGGCAGAGTTTCGGCATAAAAACCAAGAAAAAATGAGATCTGCCTTAGAATGAGTGCCAATTTATAGACCTAAGAAGTGCCAGGATAGTTGGCGGCGCCGCCCAGACACCAGGCGGTGCCGCCGGTGGGTCCAGCGGCTGAGTACTTTTGGGCTGCCCCTCAAATCCTACCAACCTCCTGTGGTCCATCAAACTGATCATGGACCCCACAACACAATTTTGAGTCCTTTTCTTCCCTCATTGGGACTGAAAATTCAGGGCAAAATACTTTCGGATCTCCCCGGGGCCATTCTTCTTGTGCACGACAGCAAAAGCTATGGTATTTCAGTCAAAGGAGTCAAGTTTCTAAACTTACATGCTTGAAAAACATGGTTTTTTCTTATACATAATTCTAAGCATGCATCCAGCACTGTTTTTCTACTATCACAACATACATTCATAGAGTTACATAAAATCATGCATACATAAGCATGCACCATCATCATCATCAAGACACATAACATAAAATAAAGTGCATACAGTTGATAGTCATAATAATACAATCATCCGAAGAAGTACTGTCTCCCGCTGAGGGAGTAAACAAAAAAAAAAAGGGAAGAAAAGACAGACAACAGATACAGTCATCCAAACAGTACTACCTCCCGCCAGGGGAGTAAGAAAAGGAAAGAAAATGACAACAAACAGGCCCAATAGATCAAAAAACTCAAGCAGCTTGAAGCCAACATTGGCATCTGTGAGCAGCAATCATCAACCCCCTCTTCGTTGCCTCCAAGGAATAGCCTCCTCACCCAGCTCTTACGACTCTGACATATGGGTACGAGTGAGCATGCTGGAAAGGACGTTCTCCATCCTGCGGGCGATGAGGTAAGTGTTTTGAGTAAACTCCCTGGGTATCTGCATACAGAAGAGGTAAAATATCATATGTTTGGGATCCTTTCTCAAAATATAATGGAATGCAAGGAAGTTCCCACCTAAGGATCCTTTCCAAATGGATGGGTGAATAAAAAACTTACCTCAATGTCATCAGGAATAGGTCGTATACCCGGGAGAAAAATAGTAGGAAGTGGCCACAACCTTATAAAGCCATCAGGGAGATAATAAAAGATATCCTCTGATATGCGAAACTCTGCGTCTAGGAGAGACGCACCCAGGGCAGGGCTAGGGTCGCCGCCCCTCTGATTAGGAACAGGATCCTCAGAAGTGCTATCAGTGGAATCCTCAGGAGCCGTTTGGGGAATGGGCCCTCTGGAGGTAGCAGAGGCAAGAGAGGACCGCCCTCGTGGCGTGATTTGGCGCATCAAGAGTGTATTACAAAACTCACGGTAACTTAACTCGGACTGTTGTTGTTAGAAGTGATGCGCCGCATCACCCCTGAACATCTCGGGAGAAGTCACGATATCTAATTAGAATCTCATGTCAATGGGCAGAGGGCTAGGAACGCACCAGGATCCTAAGGTCTGGAAAGTGACCCTTTCGCCTAGGTAGAATAGGCAAAAGTAAGGAGACCGCAACAGTATCCGACTGCGAGAAAGATGTGATGGGTAGCTCACATCGCCCGGGGCATGCGCCATCCTTTCCCTGAAGGGTTTCACAATCTATCATGAAGCAATCAGTAAGACCATACATATGTGTATATATAATAATGAAGGAAGGGAGTAAAAGAAACAAGAAGATACCCTCGACTCAGACAAGTAATCAAAAAAGGATCGTAGTGTCAGAAATTTGATACGAGCTTTGTCGAGATCACAGTTCAATTCTGCCCATTGTGCCCCTGTTGGAAAAATCTCCTCGCGCTGATCAATCAGTCTAGGAGCAAGAAAAGGGAAGTACTCGTAGGCGCAGACCTGCAATACAGAGTTGTCATAATCTCAGAAACAATATAAAAAAATATGGTAGGAAAATCATCTAATGCCTACCTCCCATATGATAGCCGTCCCACCAATGGACTGGATGCACCCTCACGATAGGTCAATCATCTCCCGATACATGGTGCTTAGAAAAGCACCTCCCCAGTCGTAACCAGCCCATGCATCCATGTTGGCCAAACTGGCAAGGATGTTCAGATCCACCTGTTCCTTCATATTATGGGCAAAGGTGCATCCCATAATTACCAGTAAGCACAGCCATGCTAGCATCTCACTAGTAGTGAAACCCTCATGAGTTATCATCCCCTCCAGTATGTGATACAGGTAAATAAGCATCACGTGAACGCTATCTCGAGGAGGATCGAAGCCGAGCAACTCTTAGGTCTGTTTTGGAGAGAGCACGTCCCTCCAGTCATTGTATATATCAAGGTTTCGAGTACCAAACTAGATCCCAAAAATCATAGTCAGATCTAATGGAGTGCAGGTCATCTCTCCGCAACCCATATGAAAAGTGTTGGTGGTGTCCCCACCATCTCTCTGCCAGAGCCTTGATTAGATCTATGTTGATGTGATCAGATGTTTTCACATGAAGAAAGTTCACAAAGCCTGTGGGTTCTAACAGCCTCCTAACATCACTCCCCGGAGGGATGCACTTCACTATCAGCTCTAAGTGGCGACGGCCGCCCCTATTTTTGACAGACTGAGTCTGCAATGAGCTAGTGGGTGTGTGTGAAAACAAGTGGCATGAAAGGTCTACAATTAATTCTAATAAAAAGGGGGAAGTGGAAATAATGACCTCCATGCACCCATCGTAAGACACGTGATCGTGGGAGTCCTGTAGGAGCAGGGAAACATCCAAGTTGTCCCTCGGTGCCTCGTACAGACACCCACGAAGCCTCCATTAGAAGAAACTGTGCTGCAGCGAGGAGGGATGACCCTACGTCCGGATGAGGAAGCCATCTGTGTAAAACGCTGAATCTGAAAAGCATAGCAAAGTAGACTGGTAAGACTAGGTTATCAAAAGAAAAAAAAAAATTGTTAAGAATTGAGAGAGGGAGAGAGGAGAGCTCACCAAAGGAGCTAAAGGAGTGGGGCAAATGAAATGGGTGCAATGAGCTTTATTTATAGAGTTCTTTGCACAGAAAAATGTGCCCACAATTATTAACTAAGTAAAAAATACATTTTCAGGGGCATTTTAACTCAGAATTCAAATCCGAGAGTCCCTACATGTTCGTATAATTTTTCTCTACCCGTGGACACTAAATTTGCCTACCTTCAGACCAAAAATTTGTTCTTACACTAAAAAGACCAGAAATTAATGAACCTGAAAAATCCACCTGTCTCCGAAAATCTACCAGATCAGACTCTAAAAATTATTAGAATGACTTAAATGTACTCGGAATCATTTTCTAAACCCAGACCCATCAAAATTCTCGGCTTCATGCTCATCAAAACTGTCTAACAAAAAGACAGTTCCGATGAGGGGGCAGCTGTTAACCCTCATTTTAGCACCCTTAAAAATATTTCTAAACCTGCCAGAGCTGATCAAAATATTTCTTTATCCAAACCGACACTTTTTCGATCCTGACCGGACCATTTGTACCAGACAGTATTTTTCCGAGGCTGACCGGATTTTCCTCAAAACTGACTGCCAATATGTCCGATAATTAATTTTGGATCCACCGCCACTGACCGGTAGTTTTTCAGACTTCAGAATACCCTGAAATCTGACCCGAAAACTCCTAAAACTGATCCGGAAGCCCCAAAAATTGAGCCAGATCCATTCAGCAGCACGCCACGTCGGCTTGCCACCGGGACGCCAAAAATCGGTGGTGCCTCGGTCCTTGTGCCCCACCTGCACCTCAAATTTACCCTTTTGCCCCTCCATCCTATTTTTTCAGCTCAAAAGCCCTACCCTTTTGGTCTTTTCACACTTTCTCTTCCCAAAACTACCCTCACCTCATTCTTCCTATAAATACCCCCTCCATTTCATTTCAAAATTACACCTCAAGCACTTGTTGATTTGCTATCCATTTACTTCTTCTCTCTCTCTCTAATTAGTTTTCTTTCTTATCAATTAATTAATTAATTAAAAATCAATTTTAATTAATTAATTAATTTTTCAATTAGTCTTAATCTCAATTAGTTAATTAATTAAAAATCAATTTTAATTAATTAATTAATTTTCCTTTTTAATTAGTTTCCACCAACTCTCAATTAGTTAATTAATTAATTTTTCAATTAGTATTTACCCAAGTTAATTAATTAATCATTTAAGTTAATCATTTCAATTAATTAATCATTTTAATTAATTAAAGTTGGGTAATTAAGAAATCAAATCTCCTTTTTAAAATCAGTCTTATTTTCCGAAACGGAACTCCGCTCCGGTAAAACCACTCTCCCACCATATAAATCCACAAAGAAGGTATAAATCTCTTACCCTCACTCAAACCCCAAAATCAAACCAAACCAATCAAATCTGATCGATTTTTAAACCCCCTTCCACCTTATAGTGGAATGAACTACGTAGGTTTTGATCCCCATTCAATGGGGCACGTCGGCAACTTGGAATCTAAATCCAAGTTTCAAATCCAAATCCAATCAATCCCCTCCCCCATTTATTTTCTATGTAAATGTCAATTTATACTTTCCTTGTAAATTTCAATTAATGCAATTAATTATTCAATTATTTTGGAGTAAAGGATCGATTTTGTGATTTCCCTAGTACCCATAAAAGCTAGAGGAAATATTCTCCTTTACTTGTGGATGTTTAAATACCTGCTTTTTATTTTTCCATCTGTCTCATAATTATGACATGCTCATGCATTATAAATTGTCATTAATACTTGTCATTCATGAAAACATTTTTCAAGTCAAATTAAATTTAAAAGCCAAATTGAGATCATTTTAAAACCAAAAACCTAGTCCTCGAGCTCAACCTGGTTCGAGGACTAGTGACTTTATCCTTGGGTAAATTAATCAAAGATTAATAAATTAGAGTTAAATTGGATTTTTCCTTAATTTTCTCATTTAAAATAAATTAGGGTGGTGACTCCCGAACCTTATCAAAAATCAAATTAATTTTCCGAGGTGATAGCCGCTTCCAATCGTGAGCACCAAAACCCGTACCTTAACCTCCCTTAAGCATCGCTCAGCCTTTCCTTAAGGCATCGTTCATTCCCGAGCGAGGGGAGGGGCGTTCGGGCGAAGCCTCACATAGGACTCTACAATTTGAGCAACTAAGACAAAGATAAGGAATGACTGTTTCTGATAATGCTAAGGAGTTTAACAGACTTAGTAAGTTTTCTCCTTACATAGTTCCTACAGAAGTAAGTAAAGTAGAGAGATTCAGGATGGAATTGATTACTCCACTGTATAATGCTTTTCTTTCAGTGGAATTCCCTACTTTGGCTAAGCTAATTGATAAAGCCAAAATGATGGAGGCTAGGCATAAGACAGAAAGAGCTGCAAGGGTAAAAAGAAAGCAAAAGAACAAGAACAAGAACAGGGGTCAAGGCAATCAAGGTAGACAAGGGGGAAACAGTGTGCAAGTCCAAGTATCTAAAGCTCCAGTTTCATTACAGTGCACAGCTTACCGAGAGGGGGAGGCCAAGGTAGAGGCCAAACCCGTAGTACTTCTGTGGCTTCAACACCAGTGAGTTATAGTGCACCCAGGACCTCATACCAGGATTTCACAATCCCACTTATTCTGAGTGTGGGAAGAGGCATGCGGGTACTTGCAGATTTGCTTCAGGTGCATGTCTAGCTTGTGGCCAGATGGGCCACTACATTAAGGATTGTCCTGAGAGGAAAGGACAATATAGTACACCTACAGCTTTACAGCCTTCAGTTCAGATTGTTAGACCAGAAGCAAGGGGTTCTTATGGCCGTGGAAGAGAAATAGGCCAATCATTTGGTTCAAGACATACTGCAACAGAGAAAGGAAAAGGAAGGGTTTATGCAGTGAATCAGCAAGAAGCCAGAGCAGCAAACACTATAGTGACAGGTATTATTCCTATCCAAGGCACGCATGCATGGGTCTTATTCAATTCTGGTGCCACACATTCCTTTGTGTCACTATGTTTTGCAAGGAAGATAGGAAATAATAGAGAGAGAATGCAAGTTCCTTTAGAAGTGTCTACTCCCCTAGGTGAAGTCATACATGTGCATCATGTATACTCTACATGTATAGTAGAGATTGATGGGAGAAAGCTTCCGAGTGAATTGATTGAATTAGAAGTACTAAAGTTCGATGCGATTCTTAGCATGGATTGGCTATCCCAGCACCATGCACATATTGATTGCCATGAAAAAAAGATAGAGTTCAAGAAGGAAGGGCAAGATGTATTCATGTATCAAGAGAATAAAAGTGATGTTCCTTCTAATCTCATATCTGCTATTGGGACAAGAAGACTATTGAGGAAAGGATGTAAAGGATATTTGGCACATGTCGTGGACACAAGGAACACCTCTACTGAAGTTCATCAAATACCGGTAGTTAGTGAGTTTGTAGATGTGTTTCCTGATGAGTTGCCTGAATTGCCACCAGAGAGGGAAATTAAGTTCAACATTGAACTTCTTTCAGGCTCGCAACCAGTGTCTATTCCTCCTTACCGAATGACACCCACAGAATTGAAAGCATAGTTGCAAGATTTACTTTATAAAGGGTTCATTAGACCGAGTAGTTCACCATGGGGTGCACCAGTCCTATTTGTGAAGAAGAAGGATGGTTCCATGAGACTCTGCATTGACTATCGACAGTTGAACAAGTTAACTATCAAGAACAAGTATCCTTTGCCAAGGATTGATAACTTGTTTGATCAGTTATGAGGGGCAAGTTTTTTTTCCAAGATTGACTTCATATCGGGCTATCATCAGCTCAAGATCAAGAATGACGACATTTGCAAAAATACCTTTAGGACAAGATATGGCCATTACGAGTTCATGGTGTTGCCTTTCGGCTTAACCAATGCTCCTGCAGCCTTTATGGATTTGATGAATCGAGTGTTTAAGCCTTTCTTGGATAAATTTGTGATAGTCTTCATCAATGATATCCTCATTTACTCTAAGAATAAAGAAGAGCATGAAGAACATTTGAGAATTTTATTACAAACTTTGAGAGAGCATCAATTGTATGCCAAATTATCGAATTGTGAGTTTTGGCTTGATCATATGTGGTTCTTAGGTCATGTAGTCAGTAAAGATGGAATCAAAGTTAACCCAAAGAAGATTGAAATAGTGTCAAGTTGGCCTAGACCGACAAATGTGACAGAGCTCCGTAGTTTTCTTGGCTTGGCAGGTTATTATAGGAGATTTGTCAATGATTTCTCCAAGATAGTCTCTCCAATGACCAAGTTAACTAGGAAGAAAGTAAATTTCATTTGGGATGATGAATGTGAGAAGAGTTTTCAACAACTCAAGACATGACTCACTACTACTCCAGTGCTTGCATTATCAGAAAGATCAGAGGGATTTGCAATCTATTGTGATGCTTCAAGAGTAGGATTGGGATGTGTCCTTATACATCACGGGAAGGTGATTGCATATGCTTCAAGAAAGTTGAAGAAGCTTGAAATGAATTACTCGACACATGACTTAGAAATGGCAGCGGTGATCTTTGCTCTTAAGATTTGGAGGCATTATCTCTATGGTGAGAAGTGTGAAATTTACACCGATCACAAAAGTCTCCAGTACATCTTAAGATAAATAGATTTGAATCTAAGGCAAAGAAGATGGGTAGAGTTGCTAAAAGATTATGACTGTTAGATTCATTATCATCCGGGTAAAGCTAATCTGGTTGCAGATGCTTTGAGTCAGAAATCAATGGGAAGCCTAGCTCACATTGTAGTGGGAAAGAAGCTGTTGGTTAAAGAATTGAAAGAATTGTTCAACAAGGGATTGACTTTGGAAATTTTTGAATCTCAAGTACTTATGGTGAACTTTCAAGTGAGGCCTTTGTTGATTTATGAGATAAAGTTATTGCAAGACAGTGATTCTTCACTAGTTAAGCTAAAGAAAGAAGTTCAAGCAAGCCGAGCAGTAGAGTTCTAGTTGAAAGATAATGTATTGATGTATGGGAATCAGTTATGTGTGCCAAATATGGATGGACTAAGAGAAAGGGTAATGAAAAAAGCGCACCAAGCTCTATATAGTATTCATCCAGGTTCAACCAAGATGTATCATGACTTGAAAGATTGCTATTGATGGCTTGGTATGAAGAAAGACGTAGCTACTTTTATATCTTCTTGCTTGACATGTCAACAAGTCAAGTTTGAGCATCAGAAACTTTCAAATCTTCTGCAAGAGATTCAGTTGCCAGAATGGAAATAGGAGCGTATCACAATGGACTTTGTAGTCGGATTACCAAGGACTTTAAGGGGTTATGATTCTATTTAGGTGATTGTGGATAGATTGACAAAGTCAGCCCATTTTCTAGATGTTAAAACCACCTATACTGCCACTCAACATGCTCAGTTGTATTTGGACAAGATAGTGAGCTTACATGGAGTGCCAATATCCATCATCTCGGATAGAGGTACTCAATTCACATCTAGATTCTAGCATAAGTTACAAGAAGCATTGGGCACACAGTTGAACTTTAGCACTGTTTTTCATCCATAAACGAATGGACAGTCTGAACGAACCATATAGACATTGGAAGAGTTGTTACGCATATGTGTGCTCAATTTTGGTGGGAATTGGGACAAGTACCTACCTTTGATAGAGTTTGCTTATAACAACAGCTACCATTCCACCATCGCCATGGTACCGTATGAAGCATTGTATGGTCAGAAGTGCAGATCACTAGTATGTTGGATGAAAGTTGGTGACAAGCATGTTGAATGACCAAAGTTGATTAAGGAAACTTCAGAGAAAGTGCCAATCATCAGAGAGAGATTGAAGATGGCTTTTAGCATACAAAAGGGCTACGCATATCCAAAGCGAAAGGAGGTTAACTTTTCTATAAGAGATTATGTCTTCTAAAAGATCTCTACTATGAAAGGTGTAATGAGGTTTGGTAAGAAAGGCAAGCTCTCACCAAGATACATTGGGCCATTTGAAATATTGGATAAAATTGTCAATGTATCTTATAGGTTAGCTCTTCCTTCGAGCTTAGCCCATATAATCCGGTGTTTCATGTTTCGATGTTAAGGAAGTATGTATCGGATCCAACACATGTTCTACAACCTCAAGCAATAGAAGTGGATAAGGATTTATCATATGAAGAAATTCCAATTTCGATTATCGATCGACAAGTAAAGAAGCTTCAAAACAAAGATATAGCATTGGTAAAAGTTCATTGGAAGAATCATGATTATGATGAATGTACTTAGGAAGATGAACAAGATATGATGCACAAGTACCCTCACTTGTTCTTTGTATAATTAGTGTTTATGCCGTGTATATGTAAATTCGAGGAAAAAATTTTTATAAGTAGGGGAGAATGTAATACCCCGAACATGCATGTATAAACTTCTATTTTGATCATATGAATGATTTGCAAGTGTTATATCATGTGTATTGATGAGTTAGATTGATTAGAATTGAGAATTGAACTTAGATATTTGAAACTCATGATATAGAGCTACAGAGCGTGATTTGTGGGCATTATATATAACTCGCAACCGTAACAAGCTCATCACGACCGCTACCATAGACGCGAAGATGACCGCGAACTCTTCTGCCTGATTTTGGAAGAAGTATGAGCAGTCACGTGAACAGTAGTAGGTAGTGACCGCAACAACCATATTGCGACCGCAATATGAGAATCGTGACCACTATATGCATTTCGTGACCGCTACTCTCATCGAGGATAGAATCAGGAGAACAACTCTATATAAGGATTTTAAGCCCTAAAACTCATTCCACCTGACATTTAAAGCCCTCTAAACATATTTTCTCTCAAATTTCTCTTAACTCATTCATTCTAAGTTGGTGGAAAAACATTTATTGCATAGTTAGGGAGGATCATGGGTTAATTACTCCACTTCCTCTTCCCAATTACTCAAGCATTTGAACCAAGGTAAGTTAGGGTTTCTTCGTTTCCTTCAATTTATTTCAATAGATGTAAGGTTATGGTAAGATTAAGTTAAGCTAGCATCATTAGCATTGTTAATTGAGTCAAGTTCATAGATTATATGATTTATTGCTATTTTCCATGATTGGGTTGTAGCTCCTCTTAGAAATAGAAGGAATAATGATGAAGAAGGGTGTGATCACCACTTTTGCTTGCTATAGAGGTTGATTGCAAGCTATTTTGGATATTGCATTGTTAAGGTGAGTGATAATTATACTATTATGATTGTGCTTTGAACCATAGGGTATAAATGCCTAATTTTTCATGAACCACCAAATGTTTATTGACTATTATCAAATATCCTTTTTGTGATATGAATTTTATTGTATCTATGAACCATAATTGAACCAAGACCATGTTTATTGTATAACTATGACATAAACCTCTTAAGAACCTATGCATGACAATGACCTATGATTTATGATATCCTTTGTATACACTTATATGACCATGACCTTAAAGCAGAAAACCCCAACTCTGATGTGGGGTAAGACATCAGGCATTGTGCACAATGTACTCTGTTGGATAGAGTAAAGTATCCAAGTCCTAACTAGGAAGGGCTTATCGTCCTAACCGTGAGATCTGATCAATCTTACGCAGAGATTGAGGACCGTGAGATCTGATCAATCTTACGCAGAGATTGAGGGTATGCTCCATTAAGAAGAGCCTCTACCTCTAATGTTCATGATTGAATATGTTCTATGTCTCAGTTCTCGAAAACGTCTATTGGTAAATACTCATTCTCATAGGGAACTTTAAGACTTATGAACCTCTATTCAAGTTTTGCTATTTTTGCTAAATATGATATGTACATGATGAATGAACCTTATGAACTATTGTTATTGCATGAACCATGATCTCTTCTTGTGAGCTATCTTTAAACACCAAGCCCCACAAGTATGATAGTATAATCATTACTCACCGCTTTATCTCATTAGTGATTCCATTTTTACAGGTGAGCTATAGTTTATCAATTCGGTTTCCAAGGCATTCTTCTTCTACCTCGGAAACTTAAGTGATTAATGTAAAGCTCCATTCTTGATATTTATATTTGTATAGACGATGATTCGAATCTTAGATGCTTCATGGTAAATGTAATGAATGGTATTCTTTTGGGCTTTAAGGCAATGACATATGAATGATATGATATGTAAAATGAACTAAGATATGACTATTGATGAATATATGAATCAAGAATGTTATTGATGAGTATGGATTAGCACGGTTGTCAGGTTTAGATTTTGGGAGATTGTATGTGATTGGATAGTATGATGATTGATTGGTAAGGTTCCTACAGGTTTTCGGTGGCCTTATGCCTACCCATGCCCTAGGATCATTGCGGCTCAAAAGTCGGGTCATGACATAAACAGTGCATTAAAATTGATTCGGTATCCAATTCCTAATATAAAAGATCTGCTTCAAAGACTTCATAATGCATTTGTATTTTCTAAATTTGACATGAAGTCAGGTTTTTGGCAAATTCAAATACATCCTAAAGATAGATATAAAACTGCATTTATTGTTCTGTTTGGACAGTATGAATCGAATGTAAAACAATTTGGATTAAAAAAATACTCTTTCTGAATTTCAAAGAATTATGAATAACATTTTTAGTGCATATTCCAAATTCTGCATTGTGTATATTGATGATGTTTTAATTTTCTCCAGTTCAATTGACGATCATTTTAAACATCTAAAAATATTTTTCTATGTTGCAAAATCTAATGGCTTAGTTGTCAATAAATCAAAGATTTCTCTGTTTCAAACTCGTATTAGATTTCTTGGTCATTACTGTAATATCCCGAATATATGTATGGACTTCTTATTGACTATTATGTGAATGAATTACAAATGTTATGTGTTACCCAAGATGCACCAAGAAGGGGGGTTGAATTGGTGGGTAATTAAAAGATTAATTGAACAAGAAAGAAAGAAAAGAAGGAAAATAAAGAATTTATAGTGGTTCGGATTATAACCAATCCTATGTCAACTCCCCAACCTCAATTGGGTATTTCACTATTAATAGAGTTTTACCAAGTTCACTCCTAACTTAGTGTTTAAGCTCACACCAAACTTTACAAGAGTTATCCCAAGGCTCACACTCAAACCCCTCAAGTATTTTCACTAGGCTAACACTCAAACCTCACAAGTATTTTAACAAGGCTCACACCCAAACCTAAACAAGTGTTTTAACAAGGCTCACACTCAAACATAAACAAGAGTTTTCCTAAGGCTCACTCTCAAACCTATAAAGTGTTTAAGGCTAACACCCATCCCTTGAGCAATGAATGCTCTTACAACAAACACAAAATGTGTTGAATTAAGTTTAAGGCTTAACAAATGAAAATACAAGAGTTTGGCCACTTATGAAAGTTGTTGATTCTTAATGAAGGCCTTTGGATGGGGTATTTATAGCCTCCCAACACCAAAGAGCCGTTACAATTGAATCATGGTCAAATCTCTCCCTAACAGCTAGAAAATCTTCATTAAATGTACTGTCATAGTAGAATCGCGGTCGCTAAGCCTTGGTTGCGGTCGCGATGTCCTTTTTGTGGTCACTACTGTATTATTATGGTCGCGATCTTCATATGGCTCAATGGCTAGTGACACGTGGTAGATTTTCATTTCCTATTCAATATGACCGTTGCAGCTCATCCTCAGCCTTATGAATATCGCGGTCACTACAGCCTTGTTGCGGTCGTGATACTGTTTTCGCACTCGGAGTTGCAGACGCGATGCTGACCACGAACTTTTCTATCTAAAATGTGCAATTTAGTGCTTTAGCAATATTGCGGTCGCTACAACATGATTGTGGTCGCGACATGCCTATTGCGAACGTAATTCTTGTGTTGCGGGCGCAAATTAGAAGTTTAGCATAACACTTAGAGAATCTTCCAAATTCTTGATTTCCAAGTGTTTCTAAGGCATTTTATCTAAAAAAATACACTTAGATAAAACATTAGTACAATTCAATTTGATTGTCAAGATCAAAATAGAGATTGACTAAATTGAACACCCAATTTAGGTCAACATTATGTCATGAGTATTTGTGTAAATATGAGTTGTATATTAAGTATTTATGTGAGCTATATGTAAAGGTAAGGATTAAGACTCAAGAATTTCTCAAATTCCATTTTTGGATGAAAGTCATAGCGGTGACTAAAAGATTGAATTTCAACAAATCGCTACTGGATGAAATTCACGGCGGTGAATTTTAGATTCATGGCAGTGAGTTTAGAATTTACGGCGGTGATTCAATGTTTGAGTTTTGGACATTCGCTACTGGATGAAATTCACGGAGGTGAATTTCAGATTCACGATTGTGAATCTTGGAGAATAGTAGTGTGAACTGTGTTGTAGCACGCGGTTCATGGCGGTGAATTTCAAATTCACGATCGTGAACTGTGTCAGGGTCAGAATTGGAAGGCGGGCTCTATTTAAGGAATTAAAAGCCCGAACCCATTTCTTATGAGATTTTTGAGTTCTAAATTATATTTCCTCTCAAGAACCAAGAAATCTACCTTCATTAATGCTAGATAAAGCTCATTTATTGCATCATTAAGAGGATCAAGGGTTGTTAAATCCACTTCCTCTTCTCATTATTTAAGCATTGAAGTTAAGGTAAGTTAGGGTTTATTCCTCTCTTTTCATTTTCTTTCAATTTCTTCCATTGGGTTTAAGGTTATGGTAAGATTAGAATGAGTTAGCATTATTGGCATTGTTAATTAAGTCAAATTCATAGATTGTATGATTTATTGCTATTTTCTATGGTTGGGTATTTGTAGCTCCTCCTAGAGATAGAAGGAATGAGGATGATGGAGGATGTGACCATCACATTTGCTTGCTCTAGAGATTGAATTCAAATCATTTTGGGATTTTCATTGATTGAGGTGAGTGATTATTATACTATTATGGTTGTGTTTCTACCCTAAGGCATAAATGCCTAATTCTTTCATGACCACCAATGTGTTTATTGAAATTTGCTATTTGAATTATCCTTTGTGATATCCCATTTTATTGTATACATGAACCCAATTGATAAATCTTCTTGATTTTGAATTGAAACCATGATTGTTGATTCATTGCTAAACCATGATTATTGTATACC
>CATKHJ010217829.1:0-13339 GCA_949750685.1 Vernicia montana | reverse complement strand
AAAAGCAAACAAAACAACAAAGAAAGCAACATAAAATTCAAAATAAATAAATAAATAAATAGAAGAAAAGGACATAAAATAAATACCTTTTGAAGACGAGGCTTGGGGACGTATGGACGGAGCGGACGACCGGATCGTAATTACACCTTGACTCGACTTGGCAGAACCACAGCCTTCGAATGGCCACTAGGACGGCACTTGACCACCCAAAACAGAGAAACTTTAAACTAGAAAGGCAGTTCTTTTCAAACCGAGCCTTGAAAATGACTTGCGTGATCAATTAAGCTTGATTTAGCAAGAGGTGTGTGTTTTAGTGAGTTAGGAAGGGGGGTTTATATAGGTAGAGGGGCTGGGAATATATTGCACATTTTCCAATCTGGGAAAACTGACCAAAAGTGCCAAAACTGCACAAAAGCCTTCTGGGACTGCACATCTAGCTTTCTGGACCGCACAACAGGATGGGGGACTGTACAGGGGCATTAGGGACCACACAAGCCTTGTGCAGTTCCTGGGGGACTCTGTGCGGTCACCTAGGACAGTCTAAGGTCGGTTCTTCAATTTTTTCAATCCTTTCTTGCTCGTTACAATTTTTGAGTCTTTTTTGCATGTCCGCGGGTTTAGACAGTGCAAAATTCAAGGTTCATAGTGGACTTCACCGATCTAAACAATGCGTGCCCTAAGGATTCATTTTGTTTTACCCATGATAGACAAACTTGATTATTCCACAACAAGGTATAGAAACTTGTCATCTCTTGATGGGAAGTAGGGGTACCGCCAAATATGAATGCATCCTGATGACGAAGAGAAGACTTCGTTCATTACAGAAAGAGGTATCTACTGCTCCACATCAATGCCCTTTGGTCTAAAAATGTCCGAGCTACCTACGAGCACCTCATTAATAAAATGTTTAAAGAATAGTTGGGTAGGAACCTTGAGGCGTATATGGATGATATGATTGTGAAAAGCAGAAGTTTTAAAGACCATCTCTAAGATTTAGCAGAAGTAATAGGAATTATGAATGAGTATGGGATGAAGCTAAATCCTGAGAAGTGTGCCTTCTTCATTTAGGGAGGCAAATTTATAGGCTATATAAAAAGAGAGAAGGGAATTGAACCAAATCTAGACAAGGTGAAGGCTATTTTGGATATGGCCGCCCTGCCTAATACGAAGGAAGTTGATGCACTATTTCTATGCTATGCTACCGCAAGTGCACGGGTTGCTCAAGTAATATAGAGTGAATGAATTATCATTCCACAGAGGACAATTATCAAGTATTAGCTCAAATTTTGATAGTTGTTTAGCGAATCAAATTGTTTGAATAATAATTAATTAAAAAATAACTAATTAAACTAAAGGATTTAACTAAGAAATAAGAAGTAATTTGCAAAGATAATTGATGATGGAAATAACCTAGATACTGAATCCCCCTAAACCCGATATGTATTTCATGAAAAGCAACTCAATTACTAGATAAAATGCAAGCCAATCCCTAATTACTAGATAAAATGCAAGGACTCTCGTCTCAAGCATAATTAAATAGCTATTGCATTAATAATAAAGAATAATAAACTAAAGAATCTTGTAAATCTATCTCTAGCATCCTAATCAATCCTCAATCTTTATGAATGTTCTATTCAAATTAAGTCTATTCAAATTAAGTTTTCTCAAGACAATTAATAAGAAAACAACATTTAATTAACAATCATGCAATTGCTAAAAAGATGTAATATTAATAATCACTAAGATAAAACAATTCAATGAATGATTCAATTGATAAACATTGTTCAATTCATACAATAAGATCTAGGATTCATTAAATATCTAGGTTAAAAGAAATTAGTTCATGATAACAGATTGGAAACAAGAATAAGAGAAAAGTGCAAGAGAAATCAAACAATCCATCTCGAACGATTTGATAACCTCTACTTTAATCTTCAATTCTTGATTCGGAATTTTGAATATTTTGATCTCCACACTCAATTTCAACTATAAAACCTTCGCTCCTCCTCAGAAAAATTGCCTCCCAATGATAAAAATTCGATCTCCCTACTAATCTGTTTCATTCTAGCTTTATACTCCTAGAAATATGCCTGATACGCCCATACCTTTATGGGCGTACCAACGGTCTATTTATAGAAACTTGCCTCTTCAAAACTATCCAAAATGGAAATGATACGCCCACAATGCAAAATGGTACAGGCGTACCATTATGAAGGTTGCTCAAAAGATGCTTCGTTCCTTGATTCCCAGTCATGATTCCGGTTCAATTGACCATAGCATTCCAAAACATAAAGAATTCCTATAAATTATTCTGAAAAGTACTTGAACAAACAAATTAAACTCAACTTAATAATAAAATACCCTAAAGAACAGGGGTAAAATATCATCAATCATACACTTATCAGAAGTTCAAAGGCTAACTAGGCGGATGGCTGCATTGAACCGGTTCATATCCAAATCAACAGAGAAGTATCTCTTTTTCTTTAAGAAACTGAGAAAAACTTAAACCTTTGAGTGGACTAATGATTTTCAAGCCGCATTCAAAAAGCTTAAAGCCTTTTTGAGTTCATAGCAGATACTAAGCAGACTTTTGCCCGGAGAAGAGGTGTTAATCTATCTGTCTGCTTCGAACCAAGCTATTAGTTCAGTCCTGATTAGAGAAGAGGGGTCGGTTCAAAAACCCATTTATTATTTTAACAATGTTCTTCAGGGAGCGGAGCTAAATTACTTGCCCATTGAAAAGCTCGCATACGCTTTACTCCTTTCTGCCCTAAAATATAAGGTGTACCTTTAGGCTCATCAAGGGTTAGTGGTGACAATCCAACCATTACAGAAGGTATTGCACAAACCTAAGATGTCAAGAAGGATGCTATGTTGGTTAGTTGAACTTGGGCAATATGGGTTACAGTACAAGTTAAGGTCAGCAATAAAAGCTCAAGTGTTAGCATATTTTATTTCTGAATGTTCCTTTAACGCTAAGCAAAGACCTGAGAAAGCAAAACCCCTTGAAGGAGAATGTGAGACAGTCACCACCAAATTCAAAATTAAGTTGGGAATTATTTATAGACGGGACAAGCAGTAAGGAAGGTAATGGTATAGGCATTGTACTAAAAAATGCACAAGGATTCTTGTTGGAGTATGCCTTGGGGTTAGAATTCGAAGCCACCAATAATACTGTTGAGTACGAAGCGATGGTCCAAGGATTGTTATTCACTAATTGTCTTCGACTGGAAGTATTGAAATTACATAGTGATTCTCAATTAGTGGTGGGATAGATAGAAAGGGAATTCGAAGCTAAAAAGGCTAATATAGCTAAGTACTTGCAGAAGACGAAGGCCATCATATAGAAGATGAAAGACAGAGGGGTTAATCTGTAATTTCATAAAATCCCGAGGGGAGAGAATTGTCTCGCTAATAGCCTTAACAAACTTACAGCCATCCATCTGGTCGAATTGCCCTAGATAATTTTTATGGGAACGTTAGCTTTCCCAAGCATTCGAGAAGGAGAAAAAGTTATGGATATTGATGAAAAGCCATGTTGGATGGATTCGATCAAGGCCTATCTGGAAAAAAGTGAACTGTTTGAAGTTGCCAAAGAAGAAAAGAAGGTCAAACATCGAAGCACTCATTTCTCCTTACACAATGGGATCCTATACAAGCGGTCTTATTCCCTTCATTATTTAAGATGCTTAAGGCCAAGTGAAACTGAATATGTAACACCCTGACCTTGTGTTCACTGTGAGTATTAAGGTTGAAGGGAAGTGATCGGAGTAGGAGCGAGGGAGTATAGATGATGGTTGTAGAAATCAGAGAATTGAACGGGTATGGTCTGGAAATCGAGCCCCTGACTATATGAAATAAGGTAGGAGATATTAGGAAAAGTATCAGAGGAGCTATATTTGACATGGAAACAAGTGAAATGAAGAGAGTAAGAAGGAAAATAGAAAGTTAGGAATTGAAACCCTAAAAAGGATACGGGTTTGGAAAATTGAGGTGTTAAGTGCAAGATCGGAAAATTCCAATATTGAAAAGGATTTGTAGATTTTATTTGGAGAATTTATATAAATATGAGGATATTAGAAGTGATGGAATGTAAAAATTGAATTAGAGATGAGCATAGAAAATACCTAAGTGAAATCGATATGCAAAGCACAAAACCGATGGATTCTAACTCAGAGATTTATAATTAAATCTTAATTGAGGGAATTTAATTAAAAAAATGTTAATTAGAATACTAGAACCCTAAAAATTATATTAAAAATAATTTTAGACTTAAACTAGAAAGTGTAGTAAAACTTTAAGTAAAAAGGGGCAAAAGTGTAATTTTTCTTAATAGGATAATTATTACATTTTTGATTAAGTAAAAGAAAAAAAATAAAATGAAAAAAAAATGGGTGTCAATGGCCAGCCATCATGATGAAGATCAATGGAGGATACTTTTCTAAAATTGCAAACAAGAAAAATAAATCAAAAAGAAAAATATATATATATAGATAGGTAAGATGAGAAGATAAGTCTCATCTTCTCATTCTAGCAACTTTATTGCAAAGGAAAGGAAAGAAAGAAAGAAAGAGAGAGCATAGAAGAAGAAGAAAAAGGAAAGGATTTTTAAGGTAAAAACATGAATTAATTCAATTCTTCTCATCTATATATATGTGTGTGTTGTTTGATGATGATTAATTGTGATATTGTGATTATTGATGGTGTGGTTATAATGAATGAATTAAGAGTGGAGAAATAAGATTTTTAAAGTAAAGAAAATATGAGTTAATGAATGAAAAAGATTTAATTGAAGTGGTTTTGGTGGAAAGGAGTAAGAAATGAAATAATTAGATGAAGGAAGCAAGAAGTAAGAGGAGACAAATTTAAGGTTTAAAAAGTGCTAGAAATTGAGGAGGAAAATCGAACCCCAAGGAGCACCAATTTGAAGAAAGTCAAAACATAAAAATTGTAGATTTATGTCTTTATTATAGAAGAAAGTTTAAGCTAATTCTTGTTATTTTTGGAGATATGGAAAGGAGAAGGAAACTGCTTCCTACAGACCTACCTTGAGAATTCAGAAAGTTTGAGGCAAGTTTCAAGTATTTTAGGATAGGAATTTGAAGATAACTAAAACATAATAAATGGACCTTGATATGTATTTTAGATTATTTAAAAATTTTAGAGAAAAATTCTAAGTATATTGGGATATATATGAAAAGTTCTAAGCTGTGACAGGGTAACTAGACTGGTAGAATTTCTGATATTGACCCTTAAGTTGGACGACCTTAGAAGCAGAACCAAGTTGAGATAAAAACTAACGAAATGTAATCTTATAAGTCTAGTTTCATATAAAAAAAATAATTGTTCCATTTTGAGTAGTGTAGCTAAAGAAATGGTAAAAATAGTGGGGCTGGGTCATGAAAAGATCCCATAAACATGTTTTAAACTTTAATGTTTTAATGAACTTGCTTATGCAAATTGAACTTATTGAGTACATGTATTGTATGTAGAGAATCCTGAAGAGGAAGGAAATCCTCAAATAGAGTAATTGAAGGAAAGTTAGTGAAGACAAGTGCAAACAAGTGAGTGTATTCTACACTTTTATGTATATGGAAATTGTCATCATTGCTAATTGTCATCATTGTTATTGAAACAAAAATTACTTGTGTTTTGAACATTAACTTTGAACCTATTCTTAAATTGTGTTAAATCCATATCCAAATTGAATTGATAGCGATACTTATACATTGCTCGGATTCCTAGAAAATCCTATTTGTTATAGTGTTCCATTGATTTTTCCTACCTATCTTATCATATTTATTATTGAATGAAACCTTTCTCAGTGTAAATCGAACATTCTTTGAAGTACCAAAAATGGTACAGTGTTATTGTTCCTAATGACAGAGATCCCCTTTTTCTAGTGTGGGAAATACCGAGCTTTGTGCACAATGAAATGACCCTTGCTAGGAGGGGTTTTGAATACCCTAGATGTAAAGTCTAGCTAACCTTATGTTATGGTATTGCTCCAAAAGAAAAGCCTCTGCCACTAGTGTAGTATTGATGAGTAGTGTTGATAAATTCCATGCTCATCTAGTGAATTCAGATTTCTACTGAACCCTAGTGCCAATGTTATTGATATTGCTATTCTTGCTACTAAGCCCTAGTGCCAGTTTTATTGATATTGTTATTCTTACTACTGAACCCTAATGCCAGTGATATCGATATTGCCTTCATTGTTATCATTCTTAATATTGTCATTCTTGCTATTGAACCCTAGTGCCAATGTTATTGATATTGCCTTCATTGCTATCGTTCTTAATATTATCATCATTGTTATATATATATATATTGATTGAATCCTTGATTTTATTGAGAAACCAAAGTGTAGTGAATCGAGTGAACCGACCCCATATGCATAATGGTTTAGAATGCATTCACTAAGTTTTACTCACTCCCCTTCCCCTAATTTTTTTATAGGGATAGAAGTTTACAAGAAAGCTCAAGCATTATAATTTGCTTAAAGCTTGTGCCTAATGTAAGAAAAATATGTTATGTTTTGATAATTGTATATAGGTATATGAGAAACAATATATGTGTAATATTGGTCTAATTTTCTAGTAGCTCCATGGTATATTAAATGTAATGTATATAGTACAGATTATATGAAAAGTGTATTCAACTAACGTAAAATATTAAAGTTTCTTAATGATATATGTATAGCTATATGTGAATATTATAAGTGTGTGGAGTTGATGAATGTGGAGATATTGATTATGCATGGAAAGTTGAGGATATAAGGGTGAAAATATTTGGAAGTGTGGTTTTATGTAGGTCTTGGATCTTGGGAATTGTTAGGAGTACAACCGACACTCTGCCAAAACACCGTGTGTATGTCAATGTTAGAGGATTCTACGGGTTTTTGGTGGCTTTATGCTTACCCATACCCTAGGACCGTCCATTATAAAAGTGGGATGTGACAAAATATGTCCTGAAAGAAATTCATGAAGGCTCTTGTGGGATGCATATAGGGGGAAATATTGGCAGTGAAGGTGATTAGACAATGCTATTACTGGCCTTAGATATAGGAGGAGGCAATGGCCCTGGTTAGGAAATGTCAATCATGTTTAAAGTTTGATCATGGCAAGCATGTCCCAGCAGCTGAGCAAATACCCATCTCAAGCCTATAGCCCTTTGTAAAATGAGGGATGGATATAGTTAGACCTTTCCCAATGGCATCAGGGCAGAGAAAGTTTCTCCTTGTAGCAGTAGAGTATTTCACCAAATGGGTTGAAGTGGAGCCGCTGGCCACCATTACTACTAAAAAGGTAATTAACTTTTTATAGAGAAACATTGTGTGCAGGTTTGACATTCCATACCAGATTGTTAATGATAACGGGAAGCATTTTGATAATGTTAAAGTGAGAGCCTTCTGCTCGGGGCTTAACATCAAACAACACTTCTCATATGTGGCCTATCTTCAAACAAATGGCCAAACAAAAGTGACCAATCGAACAATCTTGCAAGGGCTGAAAATGAAGCCTGGATGGATATGGTCGAAGCTGGACAGACAAACTACATCATGTTCTTTAGGCTTACAGAATCACTCCAAGACAACCTACTAGAGAAACACCTTTCAACTTGATCTATGGCACATAAGCGTTCATTCCTGTTGACATAGGCATACCCAGTGGGAAGTCAATTATTACGGAGAAGAAGAGAATAGCCAAGCAATGAGGATAGACCTTGATCTCCTCGAAGAGCTCTGAGATATAGCCAACATCTGAGTAGCAGCTTACAAACAACAAGACGCCAATTACTTCAATAAAAAAAAGTCAAAAATCGGGTGTTCAGTGAATGAGACTTGGTCATGAGATTCCTTGAAGGCACTAGAAAGTATGAAGGCACATGGAAGCTTGCTCCAACATGGGAAGAACCATTCTGAGTTGAAAGAGTCATCAACCCCGCCACTTACAAACTTGTAACAATGGAAGGTGTTGAAGTTCTTCACACATGGAACATCCAACACCTGAAGATGTACTATCAGTGAAAAATCAATAAAAGAAGCAATTATTTCAATCATCTAAATTTTCTTTAAAAAATAAAGAATGTGTGTGAGAATGCCGATGAAGAGCATGCAAAGTGTGAAGCTCAGCGAGAAAGAGGCCTACTGGGTTGAGCTCAAAAGGCGAAGACCCAGTAGGCATAATAAAGAAGACTATTGGGATAAGCTCAGAAGAGGAAAGTAGAGGCTAAAGGTCAAATGTGACGAATACTCCAAGCGAAATCCTAATAGATAAAGCCCTCGTTAAACTGAGGCAAAGCCCATGCAAGAGGGAAGAAAGACTGAGTGAACTCTAGACCAAAGTCTGCAAGGCGACTCTCCATAGAATGGAGTGAAAGTCCTATTAAGGCTAGCTTAAAAGACGAACACCTAGGCTAAGGCTCAAAAGGCAATATAGTCCAGGCATAAGTCTAACAGGTGAAAAATCTAATGAGCTCTAGGTGAAATATCAAGTGAACTCTAGGTGAAAGATCTAGTGAACTCTAGGTGAAAGTCCACGAGGCAACTCTCTGCAAGAGGGAGTGAAATTCCTATTCAAATTTGCTCAAACGACGAACGCATTAGCTAAAGCTCAAAAGGCGATGTAGTCCAGGCAAAATCTGATAGGCACAAAAGACCTAGATAGTTTTAGGCAAAATAATGCTCGCCAAAATGAAGCAAGAGTTCCTACAAAAAGGAAACCTAGCTAAAGCTAAAAGAAGAATAAGCTCACAAAAGGCGAAGCCAGACAACACAACGAAGGCATAAAGTGCCTCGTCAAAACAAGGTATGACAAGCCTTTAACATGGATGCAAAGCCGTGAAGACTCGCACAAGTTGTCAAGGGAAAAGTTTCCCCTTTGTTGGTGGGAGGTGGCTTATGACAACAACTAAGGAAGTCTATAGAAAATACAAGTGATAGAAGACTTCTGTCCTAAAAGCAACAACTTAAATCCTATAAAAAATTGCTCAAGTCATAAGAAAGTATGACAAAAATATACAAGGCAAAGAGTTCAGACATTCAACATTACTTAGAAAAAAATCAATAACAATTATATAATATTTAAAGCAGTGAGTTGAAAAAACTATTTCATTTCATTAAATCAGAGATGTATATATATTCAGGAGTCGCCACCCTAATTTATTTTTAAATGGGAAAATTAAGGAAAAAATCCAATTTGACTCCAATTTATTAATCTTTTGATTAATTTATCCAAGGATAAAATCACTAATCTTCGAATCAAGTTTGGGCTCGGGGACTAGGTTTTTGGTTTTGAATAATCTCGATTTGGCATTTAAATTTGATTTGACTTTTTGAAAAAGGATTTCATAGATGACGGATATTGATAATAATTTATAATGTATGAGCATGGCATAATTATGAGACAGATTGAAAAATAAAAAGCAAGTATTTAAAGAGCGAGTATTTAAACATCAACAAGTAAAAGAGAGTTTTTTCTCTAACCCTTATGGGTATTAGGGAAATCACAAAATCACTCATTTACTCCAAAAATGACTAACTAAATTAATTATAATTTACATGGAAAAGTATAAATTTACATGGAAATGAATGGGGGAGGAGATTGGTTGAGATTTGGATTTGAAATTTGGATTTAGATTCCAAGCTTGCCTACGTACCCTATTGAATGGGGATCAAAACCCGCGTAGTTCGTTCCACTATGAGGTGGAAGGGGATTTAAAAATCGGTCAGATTTGATTGGTTTGATTTGATTTGAGGTTTGACTGAGGGCAAGAGATTATACCTTCTTTTTGGTTGGTTTGAGTGGTGGGAGAGTGGTTTTACCGGAGCGGAGTTCCGTTTCGAAAAATGAAAATGATTTTGAAAAAGAGAATTAATTACACAAATTTTAATTAATTAAAAAAGATTAATTAATTAAAAGGATTAATTAACCACTTGAGTGAAAATTTAATTAAAAAAAGAGGATTAATTAATTAATTAATTAATTGAAAGTGGGTGAAAATTAAAAAAAAAAGATTAATTAATTAATTAAATTTGATTTTTAATTAATTAATTAATCGAGAGTTGGTGAGAACTTTTAAAAAAAAATTAATTAGTTAATTAAAATTAATTTTTAATTAACTAATTAATTAATTAGAAAGAGTAAAACTAATTAGAGAGAGAGAGAGAGAGAAAGCAATTGGAAAATTAACAAATGCTTTGAGGTGTGGTTTGAAGTGAAATGGGGTAGGCTATTTATAAGGAAAATTGGGGTGAAAAAAAGACCAAAAAGGGTACAAAAAAGCAAAAAAAGGAGGGGCAATTTCAGAATTGTGCAAAAAGTGACGGAGCCGCAAAATAGAGCTGCGGAGGCGCGTGCGGTCTGCACGGCTCCGCGTGGATGACACGCGGCTCCGCACGGGGTACATGCGGATGCCGCGTGTCTCTGCGCGGCTCCGCTTGGCTTCCACGCGGACGCCGGATGGATGAGACGCGGCTCAATACGGGGTACACGCGGACGCCGGGTGTCTCTATGCGGCTCCGCGTGGCTGCCACGTGGACATTGCGTGGACGACATGCGGCTTCGCGAGGGGTAGATGCGGACACCACGTGTCTCTGCACGGCTCCGCGTTGCTTCCACGCGAACACTGTGTGGATGACACGCGGCTCCGCACGAGGTACATGGGTGTCTCTGCCTGTCTCTGCGCAGCTTCGCGTGGCTTCCGCGTGTCTCTGCGCAGCTTCGCGTGGCTTCCACGAGGACACCGCATGTCTCTGCACGGCTCCGCGTGGCTCTGGGCTTCAGTTCGGCTTTAGGGGCTTCTTCGGGTCAGTTTTTGAAAGTTCCAAGTCAGTTTTCTGGGGTATTTTGAAATCTGAAAAATTTTCGGTCAGCGGCATTGTATCCGAAATTAATTATCGGACATTTTGGCAGTCAGTTTCGGGAGAGACTCGGTCAGTTTCAGAAAAAAAGTTGTCTGGTACAAGAAGTCCGATCAGGTTTGGAAAAAATATCAGGTTGGATAGAAAAATATTCTGGTCCGCTCTGGTAGGCTTGGAAGTATTTTTGGGACAGTTTGGCCGTCTGCTTTAAGGAAAATTCAGTCAGTCTCGGGAAAATACTGTCTGGTACAGGGTATTCGATCAGGATCAGAAAAGTGCTGGCTTGGATAGAAAAAAACTCTGATCAATTATGTGAATTCAGAAATAATTTTGGGGGTTCTAAAATGAGGGTTCACAGCTGCTCCCTTATCGAAATTGTCTATTTGTTAGATAGTTTTGATAAGCATGAAACAAAAATTTTGATGGATCTAGGGTCGAAAATTGATTCCGGATGCATTGGAACTGTCTTGATAATTTTTGGAGTCTGATCTGGTAGGTTTTGAGAGACTGGTGAATTTTCATGTACATTAATTTCTGGTCTTTTGAGCGTAAGGAACGCATTTTTAGTATGAAAATAGACAAATTTGGTGTCTACGGGTAGAGAAAAATCATACGAACATGTAGGGACTCTCGGATCTGAATTCTGAGTTAAAATGCTCTGAAAAATAAATTTTTACCCGATGAATAATTGGGCGGCACGTTTTTTGGTGCAAGGAGCTCTATAAATAGAGCTCCTTTGCACCACCGTTCTTTTGCACCATCCTTCTTTCTTCAACTTACTAATTGTAAGCTTTCAAATTCTTTCTTTCAAATTCAATTTTTTTTTTAATTCTTTCTTTTTCAATAACAATAATTTTTTTATTTATTTTTTTTTAATTTTTTTTTCGATTTTTTTTTAATTCTTTCTTTTTCCAATAACAATAATTTTTTTTTGGTAGTAATTGATAACTCGTTCTTACCAGTCTGTTTTGTTGTGCTTTTTAGATTTAGCATTATGCCCTGATAGCTTCGCGATCCAGGCACCGAGCTTCCTCGTCTTGTCACACTGCTACCTCTTCGGTGGGCGGTCCACGGGGGCACAGTTACGAGCCGCCCAAAGACAACCCGAACCCATCGCTGCTGCTGCAAGAGCCGAACACGCACTTCTCACGCGAGGGACGTTTAGAGGTTAGTATTCCACCTTACTTCTTTTTTCGAGCTTTCTTTTTTAGAAATTTTCTTGTCTTCAGCATGTATACACACTGGTTGAATACAGAGAGCGACGATTAAGAATAGGGGTGGACGGTGCCACTTAGAGGGGGTGATTAAGTGTTGCACCCCGGAGAGTGGCGTCCAGGCACTGCTGGAGCCCACTGGCTTCGTTGACTTCTTGGCGGTGAATGCGCCTGATCATACTAACGTGATCGTAATCAAGGCCCTAGCTGAGAGGTGGTGGGATACCACCGACACTTTTCATTTTGCTTGTGGGGAGCTGACTTGCACCCCGCTTGATCTGCACATGATCTCGGGGATCCGTTTTGGGATTTGGTCCCTAGACATGTGCAACGACTGGAGGGTGACTTTCTCCGCTAAAGAGATCCAGAATCTGATTGGCTTCGATCCTCCCAGGGATAGCATGTATGTCAGGCGTACTTATCTGCAGAGAGGCTAGAGTGGTTGACGGCGAGCAACCTTGCTTCAGACGAGGTCGTTGCTCGGTTATGCCTACTGGTCATCATGGGTTGTACTTTTACCCATACTATGAGGGACACGGTGGACCTGAATGTCCTACCTAGCTTGGTGCACACGGATATATGGGACCAGTATGATTGGGGTGGTGCGATTCTGAGCACGATGTACCGTGAGATTATAGACTTATCTCGAGGATGCGTCTTATCTGTTGGTGGGACGGCTCTCTTTTGGGAGGTAGGAATTCTGATCATGTTTCTCTGTTTTGTTCTGTGGACCTTACTTCTGCTATTCTGACAGCTTTTGTATCACAACTTTGGGCCTATAAGCACTTCTCTTTTATTGCCCCTAGGCTGATCAGGCAGCAAATATTAGATTTTTCGGCTGGAGTGAGATGGGAAGAATTGAACCGGGGCATCCCTCGCAGGCACTCCTTGTTGACTATTCGGGCTTTCTTCGACCAGCTGGCTGGTCATCAGGTATTTACCTTCTTGTTGTTTACCTCTTGCCTGTTGTCTTGCACTTACTTACTTGCTGATTCCTTTTGATAGATTGCCCACCCCTTCGGAGAGAGGATGTTGTATGCTCCTCATGTGGCCTTTGCAGAGGCCTTTTCCCGTAGGGGGTATTGTTGCAGTCTCCCTACTTTCGTCTGTACTATCTGGGCAAGAGAGTCCATTTCCAAGTTATGGAGTCTTGGTGTGTGCCCGCCCCTCCGCCAGTTGACATGTGCTATGGGGCTGAGATCCAGACTTCTCAGGAGCTCTTCAATGGGGTGGAGGCCTACCTGTATCAGAGTCCCAACCT
>CATKHJ010217797.1:0-16836 GCA_949750685.1 Vernicia montana | reverse complement strand
AAGGGGATTGGTTGGGATTTGGATTTGAGACTTGGATTTAGATTCCAAGTGTGCCTACGTACCCCACTGAATGGGAATCAAAATCCACATAGTTCGTTCCATTATGAGGTGAAGAGGTTTAGGGACTGGTCAGATTGATTTGATTTGATTTGTGGTGATTTTAGAGTTGGTGAGAGAAGATGATGTACCTTTTCTTTGGGGAAATTTTGAGTAGGCGGAATGATTTTTTGAGAACCGAAATTCTGTTTTATCAATTTTGGAAGATGGATTTAAATTAATCTCGAAAGAAATTAATTTGATAATTTGGTGACTTAATTATCCAATTTTTAATTAATTAAAAGGATTACTTAATTAAAGTGATTAATTAAAATGATCAATTAATCAAATTGAGTAAAAACTAATTAAAAAAATTAATTAATTAATTAAAATTGATTTTTAATTAATTGAGATTAAAACTAATTGAAAAATTAATTAATTAATTAAAATTGATTTTTAATTAATTAATTAATTGGGACTACTCAAAATGAGTGAGAAAATTAATTAGAGAGAGAGAAAGAGAGTAGTAGATAGTCATTAATATTAGCTCTAGGGTGTGTAGAAAATGAGGAATGGAGGGGAGTATTTATAGGAAATGAAGGTGGGGGCATTTTGGATAGTGAAAAGACAAAAAAGGGAGGGCCTTTTGGGCTGAAAAAAATCATGCTGGAAAGGTAAAATGGTAATTTTGAAGTGCAGATACGAGGCACATGATTTGAGGCGACGGCGGCGCTGCCGGGGACGTTTGGCGGCGATTTTTGGTACTCCGGAGGCACCGCCGGGCCTTCCGGTGGCAGCTAAAGGGGCAGAAGGGTTTTGAGTTTTCGGGACATCCGAGTAAGTTTTCAGGGCTTTCGGGTTGGTTTTCGGAGTATTCTGAAATTTGAAAAATTACCGATAAGGGGCAGTGGATCTGAAATTAATTATCGGACATTTTGGCAGTCAATTATTGAGAAAAACTTGTCATTTTTGGGAAAGCACTGTCTGGTACAGGATGTCTGGTTAGGATCAAAAAAGTGATGTCAGTCTGTGTTGGAAAGAAATAAATCATTTACCTTTCAGGGGTGCTATCCCCTTGACCCCTACCCCCTAACTGGCTAGTGGGACCGCCGTACCGGTTCTGCGTGGCGCACGAAAATTAGCAAGTGTCAAGTTGCAGCAGCATTTTAAGGGTGTAAAATTGAGGGTTCACAATGTACAAACGAAAAAACTGGTCAATCACAAATAATTAAATACTATTGCTACTACTCTACTTGTTTTATAGTTATTGGAAAGTATTAATTGCATGGTTTTCATATCCGGTCTGACCTTTAAATCAGTAAAAGCAAAAAGTCACAAGTATCGAGGTTGAACTGAAATTTTAAATAATATTATATATTATATATTTATATATTAAAAATAAATATAATATACATTTAATTAAAATTAAACAATGATATAAGTAAAAAAAAATTATGATAATATTATATTTTAACATAATAATGTCCAACATAAATTTTAATATATTAATATCCAACATAAATCTAAAAGAAATTTAATTATTTATCATATATATATATTACATTTAATTAAATCATAGTTAACAACTGTAATAACCTGAATTTTTATTTATTTTAAAAAATCTTATTTTGTACGAAAATATAATTATTTAATATGCACTTACTATACTTGCATTTAATAAAAATTTGAATTATTATCATTATTTTAAAAATATATTATTTAATTATATTTTTATTTTAAGTAATGAAAGTTTTTGTAAAATCGATATTTCATGAAATAAAAATATTTTATGAAATTAATAAATTATATTTTGATTTATAATAGTTTACTTATTAAAGGATTAATTTCAAAATTTAAGAAAATATTGATTTTAATATTAGTTATTAAAGTTTAAAGAAGTTATTTATTAGATCAAATTATTATTTTTGAATTATAAATTTTAAGTAAATATTATTTTTAATTTTGTTGTTGTTTAAAGTAGTTATTATTATTTTTATTAAAAAAAAAAGGTTATAAGTCTTGCTGCCTGATTGGTCCAAAATGGACTAATAAAAAATTTGGATGGGTATGGACAGAACGGGAACCAGAGGAGAGGGAGAGAGAGAGAGAGAGAAGATGGGTGTCGAAACACCCACCTCCGGCCGGCAGTGGGCTGCACCACCACCACCTTAAAGTCCATTGTCTGGTAACTTCAATGGAACTAGTAGCGGCGTGATCTGACGGTAGACGACGATGCACTCGCTGGCTAAAGCAATTCCAGTGACTTGAATTTTCGATGGCAATTTCGACGATCTTTTTTGACGAAATTGGTTCCATTCTTCTCTTTGTACAAAGAGCTTTCTGTTGATATCCATTTCAGCCCCTGAGAACCACCGGAAATTGAGTTCGAAAAATGGGAGACTGCAGCTTTGAGGCTGGATTTCCGGCGACCGGTGGCGAGTGACTCGCGTATTCTGACTCCTGATGCTGAGACGAATCGATTGGTATGATCACCGGCTTCCAGCTCCATCGTCCACAGCGGTGCATGGGTCCCAGTCTCTAGTAGCTCCGTTTCAGCTTTTCGGTGTGTTTTACGACCCTCGATAGATTGGATTCTGCGTGGGTAAGTTAGAAACCCTCAAATTAGACTGTATTGTTTAATTTTCGGATCGTTTTATATTAGATAATTGTATTTCGGACCGTTTATTATTGGGAATATGTATATATATGAATTAATATGGATTTTATTTTCATAATTTGAGTTAATTTATAAATTTAATTTAATTTTATGTGAGTTTATATTACTAGTAAATTGGATAAATTTTATACAAAATGAAATTGGAATTATTTGTGCTTACTTTAATATATATATAGTTATGTGTAGTTATAATGTCTTAATTTAATTAATGGGTCATGATTATATTTCTAGCGTTGAAATTGGTGAAATTATGATTATTATGAATTTTTATAAAAATGCTTAAATGAGTTTTATATAACTTTTAATTGAATATTCAATAAATTTAATTTTATAAAATTAAATTAAAGTGTTGAAATGTTTCGAATTAATTTTGCTATTAATTTTCGATACTGATATTTATATATGAATTTATAATTATTATAATTTTCTATAAATTTAACTATATGAGTTTACTTATGCGTTTTTCTTTAATACGTAAATTTATAGTGATTTAGAGGATTTATAAGTTAATTAAATTGATTGTTGAGATAATTGAAGTGTAATGACCCGAATTTTTACTAAATTTTAAAAATAGTATTTTATAAAGAAAATATATTTATTTAATTATTTATGCTTATTATTAATATTTAAATGATATATGTTATGATTTTAAGATAATGAAGAGATTACATGATATTAGTTATTGAAAATTTCAAATTATTATAATGTTGAAAATAGTATTATTTATTAATAAAATAATTATGAAATTTATATTTTAGATTTTTTATTATAATTTTATAAATGTATAAATATATGTTTAAAATTAATGAAAAATTTTATATATAGATATTTCATGAAATAAAAGAATATTTTATGAAAATAATTATCTATGTTTTGATTTTATTATAGTCAATTTATCAAAGAATTATTTTAAGAATATAGAAAATATTGATTTTAATTTAAGTTAATTAATTTTAAAGTTATTATTATTATTATTAAAAAAAAGAATATATGGTTTTCTGTCTGATTGGTCCAAATTGGACCAATAAAAAATGAGTGGGTAGAACGGGAACCAGCAGGAGGGAGAGAGAGAGAGTGATTCGCCCTCCTCCAGCCAACTTCCGACGACACCGCCACCACCACCAGATCCACTGACGTCCGGCAACTCTAGGTGAAGTAACAGTGACCGGAACCGACGACGAAAAGTGACGCACGCTCCATTCAACGTCTTTCATGCGACAAAAACTTTCGATGAAGATTCCAGCCGATTTCGATGGTAGATTTTGATGAAATTGGTTCCATTCTCCTCCTTGTTCAAAGGGCTTTCCATTGATACCCACCTTGCCTCCTGTAACTCACCGGAGAAGGAGATCTAAAAATAAAATACCGAGGCTTTTGAGCAGTTTTCCGGCAAAACGGTGGCGAGTGAAGGACATTTTTGAGTTCCTGGCATCAAGACGAGCAAGTCGGTATGTTTTTCACCTCCATCCACCACCGTTGGTAGCGGTGCGTCATCGGCCGGTCACTGGTGAGTGGGCCCCACGCACCGCCGGTGATCCAGAAACTCCAGTGGGCTACATTTCACTTTTACGTCGTAATTCCGAAGTTAATTTGCGAGAATTTGACTCCGGTAAGCCTAAAACGCTATGTTATTGATTTATTTCGATATTTGAAATGCCCGAAAAATGAGTACCTTGCATGTAATTGTATGTTTTAATTATTAAATTGATAATTTAAAAGATTTATGAAGTTGTTTAAGATAAATTAGTAATAAGTTAGATTTAATTAAAGTAATTGTATATTTATGAATTAAATTTATGTTCGTTGAATTAATTAATGAAATTGCAAATATTATGAATTTCTATGAATTTAATTATGAGTTTTATATTGTTTTTAAAATGAGTATGGAACCAAAGTAAATTTATAAAGAATAATTCATCATGATTTTATTATTGTTTTTAAATCAATTATCGGAACGAGTTCATGTTATAGGCAATTTTCTTTTATGATATCATGGGCATTATTATAAGCAATTATTAGTATGATATATTAATTTTGTATCATTAATGAATTTCCTTATATGTTGAGAGTTAAATGATTAAGAATGAGACTCAAATCATTTTTATATTTGCTTTCTATATATATTTACAGTTATAATATTTTAATTAATTAAATTGATTTTAAATGCTTATAAGCTAGGTTAATATTATTATAAATGATGTTATGTATATAAGTAAAAATTATTAGAAAAATAATTTTATAAAAAGATTATTTTTAGATATGAGATTGTCTTTAAAAGTAAGATTTTCTTTTAAATGAATTTATTTTAATCGATGTCTTGTAATACGATTAATTGTATGTATGATTGATTTAAATCATGGAAAATAATGTTTTATGATTATGTAAATATATATGATTGGAGAATTTTGATGTACGATTGAGATGATATTGATGTTTGTCAAATATTGAGGCCTTGAGAGGCAGTTAAGTAGTTGTGATTGATGTGAGCCTTGCGAAATTTTAGAAGTATTTATTTCTTATGTTTCAGTGGGGTAATGTTCTAGTTATAGGGGAGTTTCGACTGAAATTTCAATAGAATCTTTAAGTCATTAAATATAGTTTTAAGGGTTAAGGTTTGAGTTAGTTTTATTTTGATATTTCTTATTTATTATCCAGTGTACGTATTTAAGGAGTTTCTCCTAGTTACCGGACGACTGACTGATGCTCCTAGAAGAGTTAGTTGGATCTTCTGACAAGTTTGTGAGTGATATTTTCTAATATATTTTTCTTACTTATCATGCATTGCATGTACTGTATGTTATATATATGTATATAATTATGCACTACGAATACATAAAGGCATCATATCATTTGATTGTGAAATGTTGCATCATACATTATGTTATGGATTATATGTGGATGTTTGGATGGGATTATGATGACGTAGGACCATATAGGGTTCTGATAATGATTATGATGATGATGTTTGTCCTGGTTTGAGTTGATCTCACCGTGGTCGTATGTAATCGATAAGAGAAATTGGCCGGGTTTGAGTTGGTCTCACTGTGGCCATATGTTTGGAATTTAGAAGGCCAAGAGAGGGGGTCGACTTCCTATATTGAGGTTTAGAGTGGTTCCTATTGACTAATTCTCAACCTTGAATGATTACATGCTTGATTGTCTCTTTGACATGGTGCATAATCATTGCTTATATAAAATGATGTTAGGACACCAAATTTATATATTGGTTAGTATCATTTACTAAATCGAACACTCATCCCTGTTTAATATTTTTTTTTTCAAGATTGCAGGTTGAGCTCGAAAAGTAAAATTTTAATTGAGTTGTTCCTGCCATTCATCATCTGGCAGTGAAGTTATGTTATAATGTTATTTTTAGTTCCGTAATAAATTTCTGATTGTTCTGTATTATAAACTCTAGAACTCCGCATTGTTATTTCTGTTAACTATAATTCTTTTTAGTTTTATGGTTTATATGATGTTCTGTTAAGTAGTAACTGAATGTTGATGATAATGATATGATTAATGTTTTTAGCCCTGAGTGGTTTTGATATGAAATTATGTTCGGGTTCTGCTTAACAGGTGGGCCCATGGCCCTTGTTTTGTGACAGTTACAAATATCATATTATGTGTTTTAGTAGTTAATGGTTAGTCAGGCTTACTACAGGTTCCGAAAGCCTTATGCTTTCCCTTTCCCTAATACCGGTTACGTGCCCTCGAGGTTCGGGTTGTGACATGATGAGTTAAAGTCATGTTGAAGCTTGCTGAGTTTAGAGACCTAGGATGGGATCGTTGAATTGTTGATGGTTGTTGTGAGTCGTGATGTCTATTTAGAAGTGATTAATTCTTTTGTTTCAATGGAGTCAAGTCCTAGTTATAAGGGAGACTCTGCCGGAATTTCGGTAAAATCTTTAGAGTTGTTTGAGTATATCGTATTGAGTGGTCAGTGTTTTGATAATCTTTCTATTATTCAGTATTGGTATTTCAGACGTCTTTCCAATTTTCAGATGTCGCACTTCGAGGAGAACTAGTTGGATTTTCATCAAGTTTGTGAGTTATATAGTTTAATATAACACGTCATTTCTCTTATTTAATTAATATTTCACTTGCATACATGCATTGATTGTTTGTATGTTATATATATATATATATATATATATATATATATATATATATATATATATATATATATATAAGATTATGCATTATATGAAGAATTGTACATCTAAGCATATGTATGTGAATGTTTTGTTATGTCTATGTTGCATATTAATTGTGAGTGATCGGATGGGGTTAAGATGACATAAGACCACACATGATTGTGATTATGATTATGATATGATGATAATAGTTTGATGAGTTATGACTGGTGTATAATGACTGTGGGCTTACTCATCGCTCAGCATTACTGCCAGTCGAGTCAACGCTGCATGGCTAAGGCTAAGGACGGCTGCAGGCTTATGATTGGATGTTAAGAGACAATTTTGGATTAAGAAAGCTAGATAGGGGGTTGGCTCCCTAGTTTGAGATAAGTGTGGTTTCTATCGACTAATTTCTATCCTTGGTTGGTTATTTAATTGTTTGTCTGGTTGACATTATGCATTAGCATTTCTAACATTAGAATTGTATGATATATTGATAACTATATAGCTCATTGAGTCGAACGCTCATTCATGTTCAACATTTTTCTCAGGTTGCAGGTTGAACTTGAGAAGTAAAATTTTATGTTAAATTATTCCTGCCATCATCCTTCAGCAGTGAAGCTTATTTTAATATTCAGTAATGTAATTAATTTCATATTGTTTTGTATCATAAAACTTTAGCACTCGTATGGTTATTTTTGTTATTTGTTATCTTGTTTTGTTGATCGTTGAGTTGTTCTGTTAAGCAAGAACCTTATGTTGATGATTGGTATGATTGAGATGACAGCCCTGAGTGGCACTAAATTTGATTTGATATTTTGCATATGTTCTGCTTAATAGGTAGGCCCATAGCCCCCTATTTTGTGATAGTTACAGTTGTCATATTGATTGTTTTGTTGTTTAGAGAGTAGTCAGACTTACTACGAGTTCTAAAAGTCTTATGCTTTCCCGTTCCCTAGTGCCGATCACGTGCTTTCAGGTTCGAGTTGTGACAATAATTTTTTTAATTTAATTTTAATATATTATATTTAATTAATTAATTAAATCCAATGGTTGAATCTCATCATCATCATTTTTATTTGACAAAGCTTGCTGCCAAGTGTTTAATAATATGCAGGGGTAACGCACGTTTTATGTTCTGAACGAACGTTACAATCAATTGAATTTCAATAATTTAAGACAAAGAGCAAAGTAATATTCTTTACACATTGTGAACGCTTGTTACTAAGAAAGCATGTATTATAGGTAACTCGGTCCAATCTGTAAATCGATTCTCGATTTTTTTATTGAACCGATCGGATTGTACCATATTTGACAACCTTAATTAATAGTAACTAGAGTCCTCTCCAATATGAAGAGATCAAATTTGAGTACAGTCATTTTTTACTGACAAATTTTTTATTAAGTGATACTAGATTATAACTGTTCATAGAAAGTAATAACATTTTAAGTTTAAATGTCAGTCAAAATTAATTTATAAAAAAATTTAAATAAAATTTGAGATATAAATTTCAAGAAAATTCATGCATATACTAAGTTCATATTTTTGTCTCATATATCTAAATCAATGGTAAGATCATATTTAATCAATATAACTCTTACCTTTATTTTTTATCTAGTGAAAAGATACTCATATATTTTTTTTACTTCGGGTAAAAAAGTTAAAGAGACGGCTCAGTCAAGTATTATTATGTTTGTATTTCAACTCTATTGTAGGTGTGGGCAGGAATTTTCTAGGTTTAAATATAGTTAACCTCATTAATTTGGGTAAATTGCCAAGGAGACCACTAAAGTATGGTGATTATATCAAAATGGTCTCTAGCTGTTTTTTTTCTTCTCATGTTTATCATTGAACTTTTAAAAATGTATCAACATACGGTCATCTAGAGTGATCGGACTAATTTTTCAGCAGGATTGATGATGTGGCATGCCACATCAGCCAATTTAACTAGTTATCACAACACATCATCACCAAGCCATATTTTTTTTCACATCATATGCCACATCCCTCCAGTAACTTTAGTGGAGTGTGGGTCCCATCTGATTAGATTAGCCTCTTGCCCTCTTCCCATCCAATGCATGTGTGACATATGTTGAGAGAGAAAGTAAATTTTTTTTGAGTGTCTCCCTTTCTCTTCTCGCAAAATTAATTCTAGTTATCTTTTTCTCTCGATCACTTTCAATACTAATAATTCAAATTTGGTTTTAGTTTATGTGATTCAAATTATGATTATTCAATAACTGAAAGGGCATCAATCTATTGCAGTTGCCCAGATAAAAAAAATGTAAGAAAAATAAAACAAAAAAAAATCAAGAAATTATCTAATATTATATTATATTATATTATATATATGCGGCTGAGAGAAAGAGAGAGGCAAATCTTTGCCTAGAAGATCAACAAATCAGGGCCATTACCAATCGTTTTCTATAATATCTTAGCATCTACCTCGCCTAATCAGCACCCTATGATCATTCATTTAAAAAACTACTTTCAAGAAAAACAAATAATTGAGAGCGCACCACCATCACATGATTTAATTACAAATCATGATCATCTTTGAAGCTCCATCGTACGAGAAAAGTCCTAGAAGCATACGAAACCATCTCCATTCTTATCCACCTCTGCTATCATGCGCCTGCAATCTTCTAACGTGCACTTCTCATCTCCTATTGCGTTGTATACTCCAAACAGTTCCTCTGTTGTTATTTTCCCATCTTGATTTGTATCAAAGAACTCAAAAACTACTTTCAGCTCATCATTTTGGCCAACTCATAAGCCAAGCCTATTTGATTCATCAAAGCCTCAACGCTTATACAGCCATCACCATCATGATCCACCTAGCTTAACATCGTAGCCACTTCCTCTTAGCTTCCAAACCAGCTCAACAACACAACCAATTCCTTCCTCAAAACAATTACATCATTATCTCTATCTGTGAGCTTAAAACCATTGACCTAATTCAGAATAGAGATCATTAGAAATATCAGACCAATCATCTGATGTTTCAGAAGAGAGAACATTGGTCAGAGTACCGATATCAGCCGTATTTCCATGTTTGTGATTGGCAATAGAGGAATCATGAGAAGATGAAGAAGATGATGCACTATACAACGACAGATCGGATCTGGAAACAATGGATCAATCCTTTTTAGATCCAAAGAAGCGTTTAGGGCTAAGGTTAAGGCGTTTGGGGTTGAATCATTAGTGTTGAAAGTGATCGAGAGAAAAAGATAACTAAAATTAATTTTGTGAGAAGAGAAAGGGAGAGAGAGATCGAGAGAGAATAGGGTGAGAGGAACGATCTGCAACAGATCAAGAGGGAGGGAGAGAGAGTGAAAGGGAGACAGTAAAAAAAAATTTATTTTCTCTGTCCACACGTGTCACACATGCATTAAATGTGAAGAGGTTAATCTGACCAGATAGGTCCACACTCTACTGAAGTTATTGAGTGACATGGAAAAAATGTGTGATTTAGTGATGATGTATCATTCACTTGTTGTGCTGACTAGTAAAATTGATTGATGTGGCATGCCACATCATCAATCATGATGAAAAATTAGTCCGATCACCCTAAATGATTGTATGTTGATAATTTTTTAAAGTTTGATGACAACTCTAAAATAAAAAAACGACTAGTGATATTTTAATACAACCTCCGATTAGTGATATTTTAATACAACCTCCGTATTTTAGTGGTTTCCTATTAATTTACCCCATTAATTTATTACAACTGGCAATTTGAAAATGAAGTACATTTCACCGTCTGTACACTGGGGCCAACAGTATTAATTAATTCAATATGAACCATGCTGTTGGCAAAATGCTTCACATTCATTCTGAATTGAATTGTCAAGGATCTTTTTGTTGGGATAAAATCTGGCATATTATATTTGTACAATTTTTATGGTTAATTTAAAAAATTAATGGTTGAGATATATTTTATTAATTTAATTTTATCACATTATTTTTTTTTATTATAAAAGAAGGACGAGGAATTTTCTTGTAAATTGGATGTTAAAAATTTCGAATTGATTCGAACTGAAAATATTTAAAATCGGACCAAATTATTAACTTTTTGACTTTTTCTGAACTGAATTGGACCGAGTGAAATATTTTGGTACGGTTCTGGATATTAAAATATATCCGGACCGAATTGAATCAAACTGTACCGAATTGAATTGGACCGAAATAACCGAAATTTTTTATTTTTTATTTATTTATAATATATAAGTAGTGGTAATTGAATAATGTATAGATAACACAAAAATTATAAGATTATACATGACATTATACCAATTATTAAATTATATTAAGATTATATAAAAAAAAATAAATGATTTATAAATCTATAATTATAAATATTTATACCTCAATTCAATTTAATATAACTATTGATATTTATATAACTTACTTAAATATTAGCTTCATTAAATTTGTATTGATAAAAAATTAGTAATATAATATGGATTAAGTTTTAATAATACTAAGATATAATTATATATTACAATTAAATATTTTAAATTCACTGCATATATGTTTTAGAAAAAAAAATTTAATATATGTTATGATTAATTAATGAGTAATAATAAGAAAGTATAATGTATTAGTATGTAAGTTTAGTAATATTGTCATTTTAATTGTAATTATATTTATGTGATACTAATAAAATTTTAAATTAAAATTTTGTTAGTATCTAATACTGTAATCTTTAAAAATATTCTTTTATTAATTAACATTTATGGAATATATTATCAATAAGAAATTATTTGTAATAGGCTAATAGTTTATATAAAAAGTTAGAAAGTGATTATAACTTATAAGAAATTATTTATTAATTTTAAGTAATATATAAGTCAAGATTAAAATTATTTGAATTAAGTAAAATATTTACATAATTATATTTATATTGTATTTATATATTTTTACAGTAATTATATTTTTCTAGTTTAAAATCATTGATAAATTATGGGTTTTGATTATTTTTGTTGATATTAATTATCAAATTGTATTTTTTTTTTTAAGATATCCAATCTCTGTATTGTATTATATTGGATTGGACCGGAACCGAAATATTCGATCCCCGAATTGTATTATCCTAAAATTTTCGAAACAATACAATATAGAGATTTTTTATTTTGATTATGGTTTCAGTTTTCCACAAATTAAAATCTCTAAAATTCAATCCAATCCGAGAGATTTTCAGATATCTAAATTGGACCGAACCGTGTTCAGCCCTAGACATCACAATAACTTTCTAATGTAAAGAAAGTTCCTAATTCACATTTTCCTCTTTTTAACTGTATGCATTATACTTTCAAAAAAAAAAAAAAAGAAAAGAAAAGAAGAAGAAGTAATTTCTATTCCTAATTCCTAAAACATTACATAGTAAATTGGAATCCAGAGAACATATGCAATGATATACTTTCACCGTACGCAGGAGAAGCTGCTAATCAAAACATAGTTTGAGATAAGTTTTATACTTAAATTTCATAACTGTATGTATAATTTCTTAAGCATTTTTTTATTTATAATTTTAACTATTGGATTATGTAATTCTTAATTTGAAAACTTTACTCAATTTTCTTTATTGTTAAGTTGCAAGTGAATTAAGAAAATTATAAAATATTTTAAAAACTACACAATTTAAATTTGCACATAAAATTCATAGATTTTATATAATTTCTTCAATATCCTTTGTTAAGTCCTATAATTGGGCACTTACATAAATTTTTATTTTTATAAATTACATAAGATAATAATTGAGTTGTAAAGTGAATTGAAAAAATTATAAAATCCATTGACAAATTACATAATTTAAATTTATATATAACATTCACAACTTCCAATATAATTTCTTTAGCATCTTTCGTATGCTTTTACTATTGGTCTATAAAATTTCTAATTTGAAAAATTTATATAAAGTTATTATTAAGTTGCAAAGTTGATGAAGAAAATTATAAATTTTTTTAAAAAACTATATAACCTGAATTGGAATGTAAAATTTACAACTTGTTTTATAATTTCTATAACATCTATCGTAGACAGTGGCAGAATCAGAAAATCTATTAAGTGAGATTACTATTACACTAAATTTTTTTTAGCCTAAATAAATTTTATAAGTTACAAATTTACAATTATTTTTTTATAAACAATAATTTTTTAGAATTTCATATCGTAATTCTATAAATTTAGTTGTATTTGAGTTAATTTCTATCATCAACTACAAATACAAAAATGACAGCTTCGAAAATGGTCTTGACAGTGTTACCAAACATGAAAACCATTAATAATATTTGAGAAGATAGGAAGACTAATATTTTGATGGTTAAAAATCCCATGAAAAGTAACCAAACAACAACGATTGCAAACATCACAATAACAGAAAAAATCACATTCAGTTCATCCATAGCTGTTTTCTTAAATTGTAATGTGTTATTCAGTAAATCATGGTCCTTGTAAATGTCAACCTACAATTAAGCAATTACTAGGTTAACATGATACTCACAAATAATTTTTAAAAAAAAATTAAAAGACGTAACAAAATCTAGCCACCCATCTTCTGAAAACTGATCTTTTGATCTGTTTATCATCTTCATATGTATTGTGTTAAGGAATAATGTAAATTGAATATTTGTTATATCTGTAACTTATCTATCTCTATCCTTTCTATCCTTTGAGTAGTTACAAAGCATTCATATAGGATTAGAATTCAATCATCATGATCATGTCTATATATACAGATATACTCTTTGTATTTTACACAAAGTGAAATTAATACATTAAAACAATTTCTCTCCTTCTCATAACACCAGATTTGACATATTGTTCTGTTGATCCCATCCCCATGCAGTGGTTGGTTTAGAAGCTGCTTCTACTAGAAAATATTGAATCGCTTTATCATCTTTGATGAAATCTATTACATTTTTCAAGTACATGTACCTGCTTATAATGATTCATCAAACAGGAAAAAAAAAAAAAAAGAGCTAATTGTAGAACAAACTAATTGAAATTTCCAGAACTTTTAAAATCAGGAATTTTCTGCAGCTAGTATTTCAAAAATCTCATTAGCATCTATCCTAGCACTTGCATCACTATTGATCTCATACTCGTCATTACCATAAATTTTAAAAGAGAGAGGTAGAAGCCTTTTGCCTCGAATCACATCCATAAACTCTTTCATAGTCTCTTTAGAAACTTTCTCTACATTCTGCTGTTTCTCAGAGACAGTTGTATTCTTTGGCTTGGCCTTCATTTCTGAAACATCTCTAAGAACCTTTCTTTGACGAATGGCTTCTTTGATCTTTTCAAACAATTTCTTACCATGGAGAGAACATATTAGCTCAACACACAAAGTTTTGACAAGCCATAGACCACTTCCAATGAGAAAACCTGCAAGAACTCTACTAGTTTTTCGTTGCACTGCATTACGATTAAACATTAGACGCCAAGACAGAGTAACTAATCCTAACCAGATACAGTACACAACACTCTTCCTTACTCCTGTTGGTGGTGGACCCTCCGATATGAGGGCCCACAATTTTTGGCTAAATAAATAAAAAGAAAAAAAAAACGTGCGGAAGAAAAAAAATGAAAAAAAAAATGAAAGTCACTTTTCGGTGCAATTTTTTTTTATCCACTGCCTAGCTGCAAAATTATAATTTACAGCTGACACGCATTTAAAGAAAGATTATAAATAAGTCTTCCTTTATTTTTAATAGAGAGCTAGAAAAAATTTATTTGAAAAAATTTGAGAGAGTTTTATAGAAAGTAAAGTTTCTTTTTATTTGTGAGAGGATTTAGATAATTTTTTGTCCTTTCAAAATTTATCCTATATTTTTTTAATTTTTGTTTATTGGGAGAAAGAGTGTACTAGGTTATTGGGTATTGTGTGAGAAAGAGTTTACAATTTTGTCTGTCCAAAATTATACTGTATAACTATAAGAGTTATAGTAAATTATCCCTTGTAGATCGTGAATGTAGGTTTATTGAGAAACCGAATCACGTAAAATTTTTATTGTTTTTGTTGTGAGTTATTTATTAATTTCTGCTTCTACTGTGCGTATGAAATATCCCATAAAATTTTCAATAAGTGGTATCAAAGTTTCTGGTTCTTATTTTGAGATAGAGAGAAATTTTATTGGTATTGAAGTAGGATTGTTGTCCGAAACAGTATCATATTTTAAGAAAGGAAATATACTACGAGGAAGAGAAAAATATAAGGAATTTTTTGGTGCAATCTATTTCGAGAACGGATATAAAATCAAAAAATTAAGTGAATAGTAACCACACAAAATTTATTTTTGCATGTTACTATTACAGTAACAGTAACAATAAACAATAGTAACGTACAGTAATAAAGAACTGTAGCAGAGTATAGCAGGGTATAGTTACTGTTCAGAGGTACTATAGCAGGTTATAGTTATTATTCATACAGTATTATTCATACGGTACTGTAGCAGAATTATACATCTTGATTTGATTTATTTGGTATTTGATAAAATTGAATACTAAATTTTAAATTAAATATTTTAAGTATTGAATTTTTAGAGTATAAAATTATTTAAATAGTTTTATAATTAATTATATTATTAAGTGTAATTTTTAAATGAAAAAAAAATTTACTTAACATTTTAAAAGAATATTAATTTAATTTCAATTTTTAAGTGATTTATAAAACTATTTAAATGATTTTATAATTAACTATATTATTAAGTATAATTTTTAAATGAAAAAATTTTACTTAACATTTTAAAAGAATATTAATTTAATTTCAATTTTTAAGTGATTTATAAAACTATTTAAATAATTTTATGATTAACTATATTATTAACTATAATTTTTAAATGAAAAAAATTTACTTAACATTTTAAAAGAATATTAATTTAATTTCAATTTTTAAGTGATTTATAATATATGTGATTTACTGTAAATTGCATGGACATAAATAGTGATCAAATACAGTAACTAAATAAATAATGGAAACCGATAGTCAAACTTCTAGTTTCCTCAACTCAAAGTTTCCAAATTTTTTTTCACAAAACCGGTAGTTTGTCTACCGGTTTGTTGGTCAATAAGTCAAAAAATAAAAAAAGTGACATATCTTGGTAAATTTTAAAAAATCTGACATATTTAAGTAAATTTTTTTTAAAATAACATATTTTGGTCAAAAGCCCCATAAATTCTACCAATTTACTTATTCTATAGTTCTATATGATTTATGTAGGAAATGCAAGATTAATTAAAGAAATGAAGCAAAAATAGCCAAAACAGATAAGCACATAATCGTGGAGGAAGAAGGCACACAAGTAATTCTTATTTTGATTTTTTTTTTATACATGGAAAAGTAATTCTTTATTATTAAGAAAAAAAGTTTCAGGAAAAAAAAGTTTTTTATTTTGATTTTTTTAGTACATGGAAAAGTAATTCTTTATTATTAATTTTTGTTTATATTTTTTTTTTCTTTTCTGATTATAGTTCATGTTAGTAATTTAATAATTTGAGAACTTATGCTGCTAAATCAGTATATAAACACAGAAAACTTAATTATTATTTTTTCTTTCTAACAAAACAATCAAAACATAAATAAAAATCAATGGAAGTCTTTTCTTGTCTTTTTATATATATATATATATATATATATATATATTGGGAAATACTTGTATTACAAGAGAGAAACTAAAAACTAGCATTTAGAGAGCGAACGAGCCCTTAATTGTCTGCTACTCTTGCTTGAATCATATATAAGGTGATAAATGCCATGGCCGTACAGGAAGTGAACTTGTTGCTGAGGTTGCAGAGGCAACTAAATTAACTTGTTGAGGCAGAAGATTATATTCCATGTCAAGTTCTTCAAAAATACTCTTCATCTTCAGCACAAAATCTGATCTTCTTTTAGCCCTTTTTATAAAATAATGAAAGTTTACTGTATGATTAACATACACCGCCATCTTCATCTTATTCACATTCTCAATCTCCTTAAACTG
>CATKHJ010217732.1:0-17515 GCA_949750685.1 Vernicia montana | reverse complement strand
AGTTGATTATCCACTACAGTGGACACTACTTGTTCAAAGAAAGTCCAGCTTGCACTAGTATGTTTAGGCTATAACAGTATTACATTTCTAATCCAGATAAAAGATTTAAATTCCCTTTTCAAATACTAAAAAATTATAACTATGTTAACAACATAAACATAATCATTTTAAGTCAACAAAATTATAGCTATTAGTTATGCATTTATATTTTTCTTTAAGGAACAAACTATTTATTATATTCTAATTATTTTTGTAAGAACTTTATAATTGTATGGAATCATGCATTTTAATTTAGTTTTATATTATTTAATAATAATAATAATAATATAATGTATTGTGAAATTAAATATTATTCTATTCATTGTAATGACACATAGTCTTATATTTAATTACATTTTAAGAAAAAATTGTGTTTTTTTATCTTATGGTGTATAAATAAATTAAACATAACTTTTACAATAGCATATATATATTTTTAGTATATATTAAAAATTTTGAAATTACTTATGAAACATAAAAGAAAAAAAAATTACATAATCTGGGTAAAGTGTGATAGACACAATATTCTGGATTCAGAATATGAAATACTCTACCCATCTTCTATTTTATTAAAATAAATAAATAAAGTACAACTTAACAAATTGTCTCGATTAAAAGCATCCATAAGCCAATTGGGATCTACAGTTACAGTGCCTGTAGATTTTAGTTGAGATTTTAACCCCTCCTTTTCCAATAATTAATGCCCTTTTTTAGTTGAGATTTTAACCCCTCCTTTTCCAAAATGTCACTTCGTGACTATAATTATACAACCTTTTACAAAAGGAATGTCATATTCAACCATCAATCTTTATTTCCCCTAAAGGCCAAAAAACAAAAAAAAACAATTCACCAACGAGTTTTTACCAATATTTTCAAAATCGGACCTATCTTAAAATAAGTGAAAATAAATTATTACGAATCAAAAATTCAATTGAAGTATAACTGAATTTTTAAATAATATCATATATTTATTATTTATATTTTTAAAAAAATATAATATACAAATAATTAAAATTAATGAACGTTATTAAAGCAATTAATGAATATTACTTATAAGAAATATGAATTTGATACCATTACTTAGAAGAAATTATAGTAAATTAATTTATTAAGTAGTCATTTTGAGATCTAAATTCATGTGGATTCTACTGTTCGGTAATGAAAAGTCTACTCGAATGTGTATTTTCCTACGTAAAAAATATGAATTTGAATATTCATATACTCAAAATGGTGAATGAGTGAATGATAATTTGAAACTCAAAATAAATTATATACTAAGAAAAGTGAGGGAGGAAAATAAGTTATCCTACATTAAAAAAATATAAAGTTAAAATGAGATATATATTCAAAGACTTCTCATTTTAATAATAAAAAAAATAGCTAATAAAATTCTACCGCACGCGCTGTGGGTGCAAATCTAGTGTGAAGTAATACCAAGGCCAAAACAACTTTATTGCAAATATATTTATATTTAACAAATGTAAGGTTTTTTTTTTTCCACATATTATATTCTTAAAAAAGACTGTAAAATTTTAAATTTGAATCTCCTCTCATCAAAAGCAAATTTAGAAAAGAAAAAACAATTGAAGGTAGTAATTTTAATAAATTTACATAATTATCACTTGGTACAATATTTGCTATTGGTTAACATTTATTATAATTAATTGGTAATTGAAATGGGAGGCAATATTATCACTCCCTAAAAAAATTTTCTGACACTTTTGTTATTATTTTTATTTTTATAATTGATTAAAATAATGCTAGGTGATATAAGTTGTATAAAAAAAATTGACGCAAACTAATGTAATTTGAACACATCATATAATAAAAAATAAATAAATAATACTTGACTTTATTTTACATCATAAGTTGTATCAAAATATTATATAATTGCCTTTATTTTATCAGACATAATTGTGTCATTGAGGATTGTCCTACTATTTATTAATTTTCATATTTATTTTTATTAACTGCTACATTGAAGAGGGAAAAATCCTTTTTAATACATTTTAATTTTCCTAGACAATTTTTTTTTTAAATTTCAACATTACACTTTTGAAAATAATTTTATTTTTAACTATTTAATCAAAGTAATATTAAATGGTAAATAGTGGTGATATTATTATTATTTTTTTTGTTAACACAATTTCTTTCCAACTTAAAAAAAAAGGGTGATATTATATATAATTTTTTACTAGAATATTTATTAATAAAAATTTGAAATATATTTATTGGTATTTTTTACTTTTAAATTTATTATTTAACTTAAAAAATAATAGTGTAAGTTTTTTTTATTTAAGGTCATAGCTTTTAAATTATTTGCTATCTCTCTATAACAGTTTTTTTTTCTTTAATTAAAAAATATTATTTTTTATAATATATAAAAAAAAATAAAATTCATACAACATTACATATTTGTGTTTGAAAGAGTTTGATATATTCAAAAAATTTAAATAATAAGGAGATTAATTAAGAATCATCTAATTTTGGGAAGTTAAAAATAATTTATGAGATTAATAAATATTTATTATGAAATTCTTTTTTTTTTTTTTAATGTACATAATGAAGATAAGGGGACATTATAATATATTATAGAGATAAAGATAATAGTACGAATGTTAAAATTTTTTTTGGAAGCGCCACTATGGCCTCCGTTGAAGGAACCATTAAACTATATTAATGTATGATTCTTTTCAATTATTACTTAAAAAATAAAAAATAAAAAAAATAAAAAACTAATGAGACTTTGATCTAATAAAAAGATTAAAATTAAGTCCATGTCATGTTTGATTATTGATCATATTTGGTTTGGGTTGGAATTATATTTGTAATTTGATAGTTAAATTTGTATATTTTGATTATTATAACCAATTTTGTAACTGTGTAATGTATTTATGTAACATCTCTAATTTAAAAAAATATATATATATATTGTAATGTCTTATATATAATATCTCTATTAAAAAATTTAAATAAATAATTAATCATTGAGTATTTATTTGGTAATATGTAATGTTAAATATTTAAAACTTTATATATATATTTTTAATTTTGTTTTAAAATTTACACAAAATGTTTTTCTTAATTTATTAATTAGTATTGTAGAAAGGTGAAAATTGAAAAAAAGATACTCCATCCGTTCTTAAATATATGTTATTTTTATTCTAAAATATATGTTATTTTAAGGTTTCAAAAAAATATTTATTATTATTTTTTTAATTTTACTTTCTATTTATTTCTTCAATATTAGTATTAATTATTTTTATTTATTTACATCAAAATTTAAAAATAATATTTTAATCTTTTTATTTTTGAATTATGATAATTTAATAATTTTTTTAATTTATGTGATGAAACTTTAAATAATAAATATTTAAGAATAGAGGGAGTGAGTATTTGATAATTTGATTATTGCTATAATTAAAAAAAAAAATTCAGTGACTGAGACATTTTAAAAAACCAAAAAAAATAATGGGGCATGATGATTACGGAAATAAAGAAAGGAGGAGGCAACGTAATTGATTAACTCCCAATAACCAATTAAACAATTACAAACAAACAATTAGTTCAAATAATTAAATAAGTAATAATAATACTAATATTAAATGATTTTTTTAAAAAAAAAATTTATCTTTTTCAATAGTTGCATTGGCTCGGCTACTATAATAACTTTCACTAAGTCCATAAAAGCCTGTTTAAGAGCTAATCTCGCAAATCTCTCTCTTTCTTCTTTTCACATTTTGTGCTTTTCTACTATATATATATAACTCACGAGCAGCTAAGATCGGATCGAATCAGATCATAAAAAGTCTCTCATTCTCAGATCTCTCTCTCTCTCTATCTCTTGATCCAAGTTAGTGTTCTTCTCTCTTCTTTTTCAATAATTTCTTTTCTTAATTTTACTTTCTTTGATCATAATCTTATTTACACTCCTTAGTTGTCATGATCATGTGAAATTTCTTCTGATTCAATTCAATACCTCCTTTTAATTACAAGTTTAAAGTTTAATTATCCATTTTCTTAGTTTTTTGTTTGTTTGTTTTTTTTTTGTTTTTAAGTTTTCGATTTAGTGATTGGATTGCTCGCCCTGCAAAAGGAAAAAAAAAAAAGTGATTTTCTGGTTGATCTCTTGTGTGCAGACTGTTGTCATTTTCAGAAGCTTAATTACTTGTTTAATATATATATATATATATTAGTTTAATTCATTGCTTGTGTTTTGGTTAACAGGTGAGGAATGGCGCAGATTTTGTTGCACGGAACTTTACATGCAACGATCTATGAGGCGAAGGACCTTCACAGTGGGGGCGGTGAACCCCACTTCTTTCGCAAGGTATATATTTGTTATTTTATCTCTATTTTTATTTTATTTTCTTGGTTGATTCATGTTAATTTGTATATCTGTTTGGTAATGTTATTTTTAGTGGGTTTTCTTGTTTTTTGAAAACGAGACCTCTGCTTATAAATTGGGTCAAGGGAATAGTTTAGATATCTGCAGTGAGCTTAATTAGTATAATGTGGGCATAGATCTTTTTTCTGTAATGCTTTTTCCATGTGTCAGTTTGGTGTTTGTTTAGATCAATCAAAGAAATTCGCCAATGTAAGTGGTAAAGGGACTTTTATTTGAAAACGTCCTTGTTTGAGTACTGGGGTTTGATCTTGTTAGATATTTATTTAGCAGTGATGTCTCTTTTTGGGTAATTACTAATCTTCTTGGACTACCCATTTGGCCTTTGTTTACTATTAAAAGCAAAGAGATCCAGTGATGGGAATAATGTAATAAGTCGTTATTACAATCAACTGCTGATTAATTTAGTTTGGAAAGGAGATTGAGAAATGGGAATGAGTCGATAGAATTTCTATCAAGTACCTGTTTTAATGTGATATCCTAATGAATTGTTAATTTGATTGTTTTCTAACTTCTAATAGCAAATGGCTAAACTATTTTGAAAACTCTAAATGGTATGTCTTCTTTAAAAAGTTGAATTTTTTTTTATGTAATTCAGGGAAATGGTTAATTTTGAAATATCATGTGCATTCATAATTGTGACATTAACTTTCATTTGTTCCCACTCCTTACGTTGTTTAATAAATTTCTGATGATCCTGAGTTTTTATTATTTTATCTTGGTCTGGAACTTTCGTTACAGTGATGGCAAGTGCCTTTTCTGATCTCTATTAAATTGCTAGTATGGATACCACTTTCACCTGGCATTTCTAATGTTGCATTCTCTCATGAGTCATGACATGCGTGGAGTAGGCCATCTCAGAAAAATGAATTACCAAGAAAACAAAACAGGAAAGGGGGGATTTTTACTTAAACAAAGATCGTGGCTATCTTGCCTGAATTTGTGTTTCTGCGTGCCTGTTACACTATAAGACTTTGAGTACTAATGAAACTGACATTTTGTTAAACAGGAGATGCAATTTGCTAAGCAATTATATATTTTTTATCAAATGTTTGAAGTAGAGCTCAAAAACTGCCACGTCTGCATTGAAAACTTGCTTGTTTAGATTGACTCCAAAATTTTTCTGGGATCAACCTATGATAATGGTGTTGATAAGAAATTTCTTTTGAAAGTGTCCCATCCCATTGAGTTATTGACATGGGCTGAAGTTCGATAATTTTAACTTTCAACTTTTTTTGTTTCCAAATTTCACAATGGTATAATTTGCTAGTTCCTCGTGCACCGAAAGATGATTTTTGGTTATGCAGAAATGACACCCTTTGTATTTAAAAGAAGATGGGGGAAAAAGGATACTCAACACAATTAAAATAAGAAAAATATATTCAACTCAGTGTAACTAAGCCTTAATCTTAAACTAGTTACGGTCGGCTATGGATATGGATCTGTTTCCTCCATTCCACTGTGTTTGGTAAGATGGGGTAAAAATATTAAGAAAGAAAATTTGAGTCATTCTGATAACTAATTCATGTATATCTGTGAAGATAATTACTTCATTACAAACATTTGTCAGTGCTGCTCTTTCCTGTAGTAATTTTTTTTTTTATTTAGTAGTTTTACTGTTATATAAAATAATTGGTTTTGCATTCATTTCAATGTCAAAATCAGTGCAAATTTAGTTTGCTTTTTCACTTTTTGAAGATATTCTCTCTTTTTAGTTTGCTTTTGTAATTTTTTTTTTGTTGATCCACCTTGTTTATCTGATTTATTGTCTCTGAATTTTGGCATTTTAGTGAATAAAACTTTGGCTTTCTTGCTATCTGAAGTTGTATTTAAAATTTGCCTCTTCAACTATTTGGCACCAGCCACCATGGACTTCATGAGCTTTATTTATTTATTTTTTTACACTAAACAATTTTTCCAACTCTGCTCAACAAGACATTTGAAGCTGTATTTTTTTTCTCCTAGTGCAAGAGATTGTTTTACAAATTACAAATATCTTTTCTTGTGTGCAGTCTTGATATTATCACAAGTTAATTGTATTGTTTTCTTTTTCTGCTTCAAGTATCTGATTTAAAAATCTTTGTTGTAGCTCATGGAGAACATTGAGGAGAAAGTTGGTTTTGGCAAAGGGATCAGTAAAATGTATGCAACTATTGACCTAGAAAAGGCTAGAGTTGGGAGGACTAGAATTCTTGAAAATGAACACACTAACCCCAGGTGGTATGAGTCTTTTCATATCTACTGTGCTCATCCGGCTTCAAATGTCATATTCACAATCAAGGATGATAATCCCATTGGGGCAACCTTAATTGGAAGAGCATATGTGCCAGTTGGAGATCTCCTAGATGGGGAAGAGATCGATAGATGGGTTGAGATATTGGATGAAGACAAGAACCCTGTCCATGGTGATTCTAAAATCCATGTGAAGCTGCAATACTTTGACATTACCAAGGACCAGAATTGGGGCCGGGGTATCAGGAGTCCAAAATATCCTGGAGTACCTTATACATTCTATTCACAGAGGCAAGGATGTAGGGTTTCTCTCTACCAAGATGCTCATGTCCCAGATAAATTTGTTCCTAAAATCCCTCTTGCTGGAGGGAAGTACTATGAGCCCCACAGATGTTGGGAGGATATTTTTGATGCAATTACAAATGCAAAACATCTGATCTACATCACTGGCTGGTCTGTTTATACTGAAATCACCTTGATAAGGGATTCAAGGAGGCCAAAGCCAGGAGGAGACATCACTCTTGGTGAGCTGCTCAAGAAGAAGGCAAGTGAAGGTGTTCGGGTTCTTATGCTTGTCTGGGATGACAGAACCTCTGTTGGTTTATTAAAAAAGGATGGACTGATGGCCACTCATGATGAAGAAACTGAACATTACTTCCAGAATACTGATGTACATTGTGTCTTGTGTCCCCGAAATCCTGATGATGGCGGAAGCATAGTTCAGGATCTACAAATCTCTACCATGTTCACTCATCACCAGAAAATTGTGGTGGTGGACAGTGCACTGCCTAATGGAGATTCTGAGAGGAGGAGAATAGTTAGTTTTGTTGGGGGTATTGACCTTTGTGATGGGAGATATGATTCCCCATTCCATTCCCTTTTCAGGACACTGGACACGGCACATCATGATGATTTCCATCAGCCCAACTTTACTGGTGCTTCGATTGAAAAAGGTGGTCCAAGAGAGCCTTGGCATGACATCCACTCCAGACTTGAAGGACCCATTGCATGGGACGTCTTGTTTAATTTTGAGCAGCGATGGAGAAAGCAAGGTGGTAAAGATTTGCTTCTTCAGTTGAGAGAACTGGAAGATGTCATTATTCCCCCATCTCCAGTCATGTACCCTGATGACTACGACACATGGAATGTCCAGTTGTTTAGATCCATTGATGGTGGAGCTGCATTTGGTTTCCCTGAGACACCTGAAGATGCTGCGAGAGCTGGGCTTGTTAGTGGAAAGGATAATATCATTGACCGAAGCATTCAGGATGCTTATATCAATGCCATCCGAAGGGCAAAGAATTTCATTTATATTGAAAATCAGTATTTCCTTGGAAGTTCTTTCGGTTGGAGTCCTGATGGTATTAAGCCTGAGGATATTAATGCATTGCATCTAATTCCCAAAGAACTTTCACTTAAGATAGTTAGCAAGATTGAGGCAGGGGAGAGGTTCACTGTTTATGTTGTTGTTCCAATGTGGCCGGAGGGTCTCCCAGAGAGTGGATCAGTTCAAGCAATATTGGATTGGCAGAAAAGGACAATGGAAATGATGTACAAAGATGTTGTGCAGGCTCTTCGAGCCAATGGTATTGAGGAGGATCCTCGGAACTACTTGACATTTTACTGCCTTGGGAATCGTGAAGTGAAGAAGAGTGGTGAATTTGAGCCTTCAGAAAAACCAGAGTCTGATACAGACTATGAAAGAGCTCAAGAGGCTCGGCGCTTCATGATTTATGTTCATGCAAAGATGATGATTGGTAAGTGCCTATGCTAACTTTACATTGGAGTAGGGAAATTAGAAACAAATGTAAGCCTTTGCAGTATGTCTTCTCCTTGCAAGGATGTTTAGAAGGTTCTTCATGGAAAGAGACCGAACTCACACACACACACAAATACATCCTAGAGAAGAAATTAAAACCAATTATTTTTGGAATTTAGACCTTAGTTTCATTCATGGTTCTCTCTCTCTGTGACACTTATATTCTTTGATATAGTTACCTCATAGAATTTGACTCTTGGTTTTTACAGTTGATGATGAGTACATAATAGTTGGGTCTGCCAACATCAACCAGAGATCCATGGATGGTGCTAGGGACTCTGAAATTGCCATGGGAGCCTACCAACCATATCACTTGTCAGTCAGGCAGCCAGCACGAGGTCAGGTCCATGGTTTCCGCATGGCATTATGGTATGAACACCTTGGTATGCTTGATGATTCCTTCCTTAATCCAGAAAGTGAGCAGTGTGTTAGGAAGGTGAACCAGATTGCAGATAAATATTGGGATCTATATTCAAGTGAGACACTTGAACATGACCTACCTGGTCATTTGCTTCGTTATCCTATTGGGGTTGCTAGTGAAGGAGATGTATCAGAGCTCCCTGGAATCGAGTTCTTCCCTGACACCAAGGCTCGTGTTCTAGGTGCCAAATCTGATTACATGCCTCCTATTCTCACTACCTAATCAACTCTATGTGGTTCTCTAATAATAACCTGCCTTGTCATCTGCTTTATGTTTTTAGTTATAGCAGAAAAATAAATCAGTTATTCAATGCTTGCCGGTATTGTTTTCCTGCCAGTATGTTCATACCGGAATTTACAGAGATGTGTTAATGCTATGGTGTGATATGATGCTGACTGTTTTAAACTTCAAGCTTTGTGTACCTGGTCTCTGTATGTTAATGTTCATTACTATTAGCATCAAGTAGAAGGTTTGTACAATTTTCCTTGGAAGCACCTTAATAATATATAAATCTTTTTTTAATTTATTTATTGATTTGGCTCCGATGAGGTATTTGAACTCACGGTTTCCACAAGCGTGAAGATAATTCCAGTATCACTAAGTTTATGGATTGGGGCTATAGATTTCACTTGCACCACAAATGTATAATGAATGAATTGTCTAAATCTAGGGGTGCCTTTCTGGCATATTTTGTTAAGAAAAAAGGAAATTAAGTATCTCTTTGTACAAGTGTTCAGTTTTATTCCCTTGGGAAAAATGTTGACAAGATCATCTTGAACTCTACTTTAATATGCTTTTGTGCTGTCTCAAATCTATATAATAATTTCTGAAGCGGCAAGCAAGCTTCTCCTTTGAAGCTGTAAGAATGGATGATTTTGAATTTTCATAAATATATTATATCAAGTGGAATATATTATTTCCTGATCTCTCTTATCTTGCAGTTAATTTTTGGCATTTTAGAGAAAAGACCAGTGAAAGCAATTGGTTAAAATGCACTAGTAAAGAAAGTTAGCTATCAAAATTGTTTATCTAGCTTTCCAATTTATGCTTAATGGAAAACTTGTTGATGGTAGCTTGTCATTTTTATGGGGGATTAGATACACCAACATCATACTTACTCAAAAAGTTATGAGGATGAGATTTCACAAGTAGTCAATTATTATAACTATTTTTTTATTTTTATTTTTATTTTTATTTTTTTTAGTATTGGGAGAGGGGGTAATCTATACTAAGTCTATCACAAAAGAGTTATATGGTAAAAATGCACAAATTGTTGTAATTGGTAGTTGAGTTCTTTTAATTTTACTTGAACCGACTTATTATCTTACCTAATTTGGACTGACCCGCAGCCAAAATAATTCAAAAGACATAATAAAAATATGATACATTTGATAAAGACCATTAGTAATTGGCATTTTGTGAAATTGTGATCACCACAAGGAAGTTACAGTACGGTGTTGAAAACATCTAAATTGTTATGTGCCTGAAAATGAAAAGATTTGTAAAACTTATTTCAAATCAAACCAAACAAATAAAAAAACGATTAGACCAAATTTATATGGATGATAAACATGATTCTTTTTTTTTTTTTTTTTTTTTTTTCTCTTATGTATCATCATTAGCATTTCTTGAAAAATGAGATCATTATTGAAAATTTTCAATATTGTTTGATTAAATTTTGTGATTATAATTAATATTAAGAACGAGTTATATTATTATTAAATTAATAATTTTGTGGCACATAACATGACACTTTAAGAATTTATATTTTAATTTTCTTTTCATAAGTTTTGAGAGAGATATATTTCAATATGAATTTATTATTTATATGGTATATATATTAAAATTTAGAATTTTAATTAATTTTTTATAAATAATTTTTTATACAATTAGATAAGCATTAAAATTTAGACTTTTATTATTACTAAAATTTGAATGGAATCATTTCTTTTTTTATGAAATTGATGTTATATAAAAGAATCTATGAATTAAATTAAAATAAGGTATAAATTAAAAACTTGACTAAAAATAAAATATTTAATGATTTAAAATGAAAATTATTAAAATAAGTATTTTTTTTTAACTACCTATCATAATAATTTATATACAATTTTTTTATTTTTTAATAATTTTTTTATTTAGTGTGATATTGTAATTATTTTTTATATTGAAAGGTTTTGAGTATGAATTTGTATGAAAATCATTGATAGAATCCTAATAAAATTGGGAAAAAGATCTAAAGGAATTCAATTAATAGTTAACTTTTGTATGTATATTTTGATAACACTTGGCAAACAAGAATCTATTGTACATATAGTTAAGTGTTGTTTGAAGGACACGTGTTGTCAATTTAAATCATTACTCACGTGATTGATTGGACACGTGGTAACCACCGGTTTTAGTGCCCAAGTGGAGCTTGCAAAACTATTATGCTTCCACGTGTCATTGAATCATGGGATTTTATCCACTGTTACAACCTTTTCTTTGGGCCCTCCACCAGAAAATCAGGTAAGCTTCTTTTAATAATTTGTAGATAATTAATATTATTTTTTTTATTAATTTTCTTATGAATTAGTTTAAATAGTTTCTTTAATAATTTATTTTCAATATCTCAACTAAATAGCAAAAAATAAGTTACATTTTTAGAAAAAAAAAATCTCATAAAATATTTTCCATGTAAATATTATTTTTACGAAATAAATAGAGATTTGTTTTTTGATTAATTTGTGAAAAACAAACACTTAATGATTCTGCAATAATTATTTTTAAAAATAAGAATTATGAAATTAAATTTGAATTAAAATCCAATTAACAAAAAATAAAATTTATTTTTCTTATTATAATTTCTTTGTAGTCCATAAAGGAACTACTTAAGATTAGGATACATATATATAGAATTTTAGTATAAATTTGAGATAATCAATCTTAAAAATTAGTTATTAAAATTAAATTGTTCATCCCTATATTAAATTCACAAGATTTTTATTTTTAATCATTGTGAAATTTTCACATGCATCTTTATTTATATTTTAACACTCTTCTCAAGTGGCAATTGAATATTTTTTTTTTAAGTTCAATTGTTACTTGACAAGCAGGTAGTGGCCCAAGTGTGTCAACTCTATTTTTTTTGCAAGTCCACAGGTTCACCTGAGTATATTAACCCATTCATATTTTGGGTTCAGAATCGATTGCCGCTTTGATACTATGTAGAATTTTAGTATAGATTTTGAAACACCAATCTTAAAAACTAACAATTAAGGTTTGAAAGTCTATTTTTATATTAAATCTATAAGGTTTTCATTTTTAATCGAGATTTTCACATTTTTATTTATATTCCAACAATATATAAAATATAAAATATATTAATTTGAAGCATAAATAAATATATATGGTATTTCCATTAAGATATTCTAATTTTGACCTCACCTACTCTTTTTTTTTTTTTTTTTTTTTTTTGCCGAAAGACCTCACCTACTCTAATGATTCTTTTAGATGATATGATATATATATATATATATCCCATGTATGCTCTTTCAATTTTCAATTTATGTGTGATAGTTAGGTCTTAATGGGTGTGAACATATATATAATAATGAAAAAATGTTGTTCAATATAGCCTCGTAATGTTGTTTTGCACACAACTGTTGAATTGAATTTTGAATCTTGAATTATTAAATAAAAGGGAAATTAACTTTCAAATTTGAGGTTGACTGTGTTTTACTTGTATTTATTTTATACATTTTTTATGAGTAAGAATTAAGAGAGGTCAAACCTTCAAATTAGCTAGACTAAAGATTTAATTAGCCTTGAGATTTAAAATTCGAGTTATAGTTAGTCTATAAAAAAAAATATATATATATATATATATATATATAGAATCTTTAAATTAATCTTAATCTATTATATCAAGGTGTATATACATTTACCACCAAGATTTACTTGAGTGTGTAATTCTAAAGATTAGTTGCTAAAAAATTAAGTTAATAATGAAATTCAATCTAAAGATATTAATTAGTAAATTAGCAAACTTAAAATACAAGATATTATATTTTATCATAAAAAAATTAAAAAAAAATCAAAATTTTAACTTCATCACATTTTTTATATATTTTTTCAAACTCAAACCGATACACTAATTAAGATAATTGTGAATTTCCACTTTATTATTAAAAATAAAAATAAAAATTTAAAATAATTTTAAATTAAATCTCGGATGAACTTGAGTTTAAACTCAAAATGATATTTTAATTTAATACAATATATTTTAGGTGAAATTATAATTTCATAACAATTATTTAAAATACAATATGGTAATATTTAAAGTTTTATAAAAAAAATAAATACTCAAATAAATTTACTAATTTTTTGAATTAATTAAGCATTTTAATTCCTAAATTTAACTCAATTAAAATAAAATAAAATTTTAAACATTGTAACTAATCAAGTCTATATTGCTTAATTTATTTATAATTTCAATTTTTTTTTGTTATTTATAATTTCAACTTTAATTCCCCATTTATGGGAATTAAATGAGTGAGATGAACTAAATTAAATTAAATTAGCATATTTAAATTAGCACTACAAATAATAATTATAACTAATCGGCTCCACAATTGATACACTCTTATCAAAATTCCAAACCCAAGAAATTTGACCAATTCTCCAATTTTCTAGAAGTCCATTACCAAAAGTTGACCGCTCAACGGCACTTCCTTTCTCTTTCTTTGCCTTTGCCGTGTGGGTCACAAACAAAACCCCAAACCAAACCGAACTACCCATTTCTCCACCAATCACCTTCCAATTCCTCTTAAAGCCAAGGATCAATCCACCACTTTCTCAACCGTACATTATATAGAAAAAAAAATTCAATATCACCCACAATAAATAAAAAAATCTACTTATTACTTATAATTTTTTAATTTTGATATAAATATTTATTATTTTTATTAATTAAACTCTAATAAAAAAAATTAAATGAATATTTTAGACTGTCTTTTTGACATATTTCAAGATAATTATAAAAGTAATTTGCTATACTATCTAATCATGAAACTCAAAGAAAAAAAGATTAAGTATTAATTTTAGGATTGACTGAATTATTAAAATTAAATTTATTTTGTATTTTTTTATCATAAATTTTATATTAATATTATTTAGTATAAAGTTGTTATTATTTTTAAATACGTAAACTGATTAAAAAACCGTAAATTTATTCATTTTACTTGCAAAATCAAAATTCAAAAAACTTATTAAGACAAAATTTGAATATTTGGGCCGGTTCCAAACTTGGATCAGTTGATTTATATGCACTTTTTGGTTGGATTCAACTACTATTTAGAAATTTTAATTTTAATTTTTTTAAAAGAGCCTGTTCATTAAATTCAAAATTAGGCTTAGAAAATGGTATTGTAATCTCTAAAACTGAGAGGTTTAGAGAAGGCCAAAACTCAAAAGCAAGTCTCAGTCAGAGTTAAAATAAATTTTTATAGATATAAATGGGTTGAAGATGGTCAAAACTAAATCTTCTCAAGTCCCAATCCATTTCGGATTCGAACCGGAGTTTTCTTATCTAAATTTTATCGGAATCGAATCCAACCAGATAAAGAGGGCTAACTAATCAAACACGCCAAAACAAAAACAAAAACAAAAGAAGTTTTCTCTGTTTTGGCCTAGAATAAAAGCTGAACCCAACCCAACTAGATATAAATACATGTATAAGGTGTCTTGCTTCTTGTACATGATTCCTATTTCACAAATTAACCAACCAAAAAAAACTACCTTCTTTAATTCTTAAGTCTTAACCCAAATCCAAATTCTCCCTTTCTACTTTCTTCAGTTTTGAATTTTGATTGTTAGATTATAATAAATAAATGTCATCTATACTTAGCTTAAGCTCACAAGGTGTGGTCTTAGCCACAGCCATGGTAGTTTCTAGTACTGTACTGTTTCTTGCTTTCTCTAAGCAAAAAACTTCCCCTCTATCTCAAATCTCCAAGAATCTTGATTCTCAATTTCCAACTCAAAATCTACGTTCTTGCTTAAGTTCAGGTAATTGGGTTTTCTTGATTTCTTGATTTATTTATTTGTTTGCTTTTTAATGTTTCTTGAAACTTATTTATTGTTGTTCTTGTTTTTAGAGGAAAAGAAAAGAGAAAAGAAGAACAAGAAACAGAGGAGAGTGAAATTTGCAGAGAATGTAAAGGATACAAAAGGGAACGGAGATGAGTACAGGAGAGAGAAAGAGAATTCTTTTCTTGCTAAACAATTGAAAGAGAATTCAATTCCTAAAATTGATAGAATTTGCAGAAACGAAATTCCGGCAATTCATGAAATGCCTGCAAATAGGATTGCTCTGTACAATGGAATTCTAAGGGACAGAGTACACAAAATTGAATGTTCATATTAATCACTGTAAAATTCTGATTCCAACTCTAATTTATTTTTTTTTTTTACTTTTTTTTAATGGGTGTAAATTTTTGAACTTTGTCCAAATTATGATTTTTAATGGGAAATTTTTGGGCAGAGTTTTGTTTCTCAAATTAATTAATTAATTAATTTCCAAGCAGTGTTATTTTTATTTATTTATTTTGAATTTGGGCCTTGAATTATTAAATTTCCATGATTTTTCAAGTAGGAAATAACGTATGGATGCCTAATTTTTGCAAATATTTTATTATTGTACCTTTATATATTCTAGAGACTAGAATAGAAAAGTCAGTTCCACAGATTTATTTAATTTTTCAAAAGGCAACAAGTAATCCTTAATATATATATATATTAAAAAAAATTAAAAGAGCAAGTATTTTTTTTTTTTTTTTTTGCCAAAGGAAAAAAAAAAAAAAAAAAAAAAAGAGCAAGTAAGGCAAAACTGTTTTTTATATTATTATATTTTGTGATTATTGGTGGGTTCTTTGATTCCTACTAAATCCATGGGTCAATTTTATTATTTAAATATGATTAGCCGAGTCAAAATTTTTTAGTTTCTTTTATATAGATTCCTTACATTTTTTTTTTTTTTTTTGCCAAATTATAGATTCCTTACATTAAATTTAAGTCAAGTTGATAATAATATTATAAAAAAGAAAGAATTATTTGTACTTGTATATAATTCTTTTTTTTTTTTTTGCTAAATTACTTGTATATAATTCGATATATAAAAAATTATAAATAAAAATATTAGTGCGTATGTATAACAGGATTGGCTGATTATTGACTATATGATAAAAAAAATTGACAAGTAATTTGATATTTTTATAGGCATATTAAAATAAAAATTAAAATTTTTAATCTAATTTCATATATAATAACATTTCAAACTTGAAATTAATATAATGTTTTTATGTTTTAACTTTTAAACAAGCTATCACATGAAAAGGTCAAAATCTTGCCAATGTAAACCGGAGAAGCAAATGGCAAGTTGGCAAGTTGGTCCTATTACTAGGGAAGGCTTAATGCATTCTCTTTCAAATTTCAATGATTCAATCAAAATTGGGTCAAGGACTCAAGGTAGCCCAACTAATTTGACCAACCAATATATTTATATATATTAATTAATTCTTCTCACACTAAGTATATACAATTATCTAATAAAATAATAATATATAAAAAAAAATCAATATTTTAAATAAATAAATTATATTAATTAAAATATATTATTATTTATTAATTGGATATATGAGATAAATATATAAATTTAATATATATGCAAAAAATTTTCATATAATAATAAAATATAATATATACCACAAATCTTTTGAGGCAGGGGAGATATTTATGACTTAACTTTTTTTTTTTTTTTTTTTAAGATAAAAAAACAGTTACATGGTGAACATGTGGCATCTAGCAATGGCAAAGAGCATGTATAACTTACAAGTCAACATAAAGGATCACTTTGGTGCCAAAATAAAAAAATAAAAAAAATCACAGATTTAAAAGACATTGGATGCTACCCGTTATTTTAAAATAATTAACGTTTAAGATAGTAATACAAGAATTAAGAAATTTATTAAATAATTTTAATTATAAAAAAAATACATATATATGACTAAATTATTCTTCTGTTATACTATTTTCGTTTCATAATAACTATCATTTTAGAGGAATACACTTAGATTAAAAAAACAATAAATTATAAATAATTTCAAATTAAATAGACTAATATACTCTTAATTTATTTTTCACAAAAATTCTACTAATAACACTAAATCAATTAATATTAAGGGTAAATTTAGAAAAAAAATCAATTAATGTTACATTGGATTTGTAAAACGACAATTATATTGAAACAAAATCATTTTTCTAAAAAAACAGTTACTATGAAACGGAAGGAGTACTATTTAAACTCTATTAATATTAAGTTGTATGCATCACAATGAATAAGAGTAATATTGAAAAAAATATCATTAATGTTTCATTGATACTTTAAAACGTCAATTATTTTAATACAAAAAAATTTATCTAAAACGTCAATTATTTTGAAATAGAGAGAGTATATTTTATTGGATTTTTCTCAAACAAAATTAATTGTAAAAATAAATTTAATAAGTGAAATCCAACTATTTTGATAGAGTTGTATGAGTGACAAGTCAAATTTCTATTA
>CATKHJ010217718.1:0-15882 GCA_949750685.1 Vernicia montana | reverse complement strand
TAAGAATGGACAACCATCCTAAAAGTATGAACAACCACTTTGGCTACTCCGAACCATCTAAAACATGGGAATACAAACTATCAACTACCCCTTTAGCATCCATCTCTACCACCACCTGAAAACAACCCAACAAATCCAGTTGCCGCAATGACTCCAACAAGCCCAGAGCTTCTGCCTCTTTATGATTGTACACACCACGAAACCATAAACAAAATTCCCAGCAAAATTGCGAAGCACCGTCCCCACACTCGTGGTTCCCTCCGTTGAGGACAAGGAAGCATCAACATTACATTTCATTTGAGGATACGCAATTTTAAATTTTTTTATTCTCTTTCTTTACCTTCTTAATTGTTTATTCACTTTTTATTTTATTTATATTTTGTTACAGGATGAGTCATGTCTTCAAAGTTTCAATAATTTAAGAACCATATTAAAATTAACTAAAATTTTCTATATACTGAAAAAATTGATCAAATAACACCAACTTATACTTTTGTCTAGATCAAATGTAGATTATGAAAAAGTAATATATAACATAATTATGTAATATTTGTATTTTATTAGACTATGACATAATTAAATAAATTATTATTATTATTATTATTAAATCATTTGCACAGTTTTTTTTTTTTTTTTTTTTTTATTGCCTTAAAACTAGTAATAATACGAGAACAAATAAATCAGGCATGAAAAATGTAATTAATAATTAAGATTTATAACAGATCACACATGAAATTATAATAATTATTTTTAAAAAAAAAATTTATGGTCAAAATTTGAATAAGGTCGGAATTATAATATACTAAAATTAGAAGAAATATGTGGAGACGCCATTCCTTCCTTTTACATTACACGTACTGTAGGTACGTCTATTTTCTATTTATAAATTATAAGCCCATAATTAAGATTATTAATTAAGATTTATTTAAATTGCAAGAAAAAACGACATCACGTTTAAAGTCTCTCTCTGATGTCATTTTTATGGTGTCATCGTTTTGATCTTTTATTATTGGTACATTGACAAAAGAGACTTAAGAAACTACAAGGAAATATAGTCTAGCGGTAAGTGCATTTTTCTCTAAGTAAAAATCATACGATTAATATTCCCTTCCCAATGCTTAAAAAAAAAAAAAAACTCAAGAAAACTATCCTGAAATCCAAGTTTCTTATTACAAGTTGGCGGTTATTAATCTTTACTTAAAATATTCATTTTATCCTTTTATGTTATAAATGAATTTTAATTATTGATTTATTTCAATTGCTTTATTTATTTATTTATTTATTTCTATAGGTAAGTTTTTTAAAAATAATAAAAGTTAGTTTTTTTAGGCTAAAATAATAAAGTTAGTTGTAAAAATGAAATAAATCTTTTTATAATAAAAATAAAAATAAAAATTTATCTTTGGCATAAATTAAAGTGAATTTGTAGATATATTTTATTTTATTTCTTTTGAGTTAAGAATTTAGTTTTTTTATATTTATAAAATTACAAAAGAAAAAATGTTTATCATAAAAATAATATATTTGACTCGATAAATAATAAAATTATTTTATATAATAAAAAAGGGGGTATTTTCATGTAATATTAAAATTAATTATTTTATATTCTTAAACTTTTTAAATATTTTTTTTAAAGTAAGAAGTATAGCATAACAATATTTCATAAATTATTTGAAGGAGTAATTTTTTTTTTTTTTAAATTACTGATGAAACAAGTAAAATATTTTTTTTTAAAAAATTTTTATTACTTGAATATCTAACATATTCTTTTAAATTTTATAAGATTATAAAATAAAAAAATAAAATTTGGGATTACAAGTTATATCATAAAAATTAAATTTTTATTTGTTTTGTTTGAAAAATAAATAGTTATTAAAAGATAAATAGTTAAAATTAACATTTTAAGAAAAAATTAATGACAGCCAACTTACAATACCCATTAAATGTTCTACAATGAGATAATGAGAGTGTAAAAAGAATTTGGAGGAGCAGGAATAGCCCAACCCCTATATAAATATATTCTAGAAGAAACTACACCAAATACCTTTTTTTTATTTATTTTTTCAAAAATACCCTTTTATTTTTCAGGCTTTTAAAAATGCTTTTTTTTTTTTTTTTTGTATACTCATGATATACTTGTGATATATTTTTGATATATTTATGATATACCTTTAAAAATGAGGTATTTTTGAAATATAAAATTTAATAAGTGTATTTAAAAAAAAAAAGCATATATGAGAATATTTTATCTTTTTAGAGTATTTGTGTACAAACCTCTATATTCTAAACTATACTAATTAATTATCTATTAGTAAATAATACAATATTATATATTTATGGGTAAAATATTATTTAATTATTGAGATTTACCTAAAATAATGATTTCATTTTTACAGTTTGAAAAAATTACTATTTAATTTTTAAAATTTGATTCCGACAAAAGAATTACTCCTTCTGTTAATTTTTTTTTTTATCTTTTCCGTTAAAAAAAAATAAAAAAAATAAAATTTTACTCCAAAATTCTCTCTCTCTCTCTCTCTCTCTCTCTCATAACAGAACACTATTTAAGATTTAAAACAAAATGGTAAAAATCAAAGAGAACTCACTTGCGAAAACTGGCCATTTTCTCAAAAATTATAAACCCTTTGCTCAATAATTATACAAATTTAAATTGAAAAATGAAATCATTAAAACAAAATCAAGGGACACTAACCATATAAGAGAACTATAAAGAAACATAGCGATTGTCTTAGACTCACCTCTCGATGACCGGCGATGGAGGAGACGACCGGAGCACCTAAGTTGGGCTGTCAACGACGATTGGCGTGAAGAGACATTGTTGTTCAAATCGGAGCTGGGATCGAGCTTGCAACGGTTACAATGATGGGCACTTCTTCTTCAACACTGTTTATTGAACTTTATTGATTTTTTAATCTACTAAGAATTTTGTAATTTTTTCTGATGATTGTTCAATAACCACCACAACCGGTTACTATAACTGGTTAAGATGTGTTCGATTGGATGCCATTGAATGAATTTTTAATGTCTGTAATTGTTTCCTCTTTTTTTTTTTTTCCCTTTATTTTCTCCCCTGTTTTCATGTTCTTGAAAAGTTTTTGTTCTGTTTTTTATTTAGACAAGGTAAAACTAAACCCCCTGATTTTGATCAGTAAAACTAAACCCTTTGATTTTTTTTTTTGTGGGTAATTAATTATGGGATTTGTGATTAATGGGTAGTTACTTATTTTGTTGTTTGAAGGATGGGAAATTGTGGGCTATTCGGTTACTATCTATGGCATGTTTGTCATTAGCAGCAAAATTGAAGGATGACTTACTACTGTTGGTGCTGGAACTCTTGAGAGAGATTTTCCAATTGATGTGAAACTTGGAAATGGTAAAATAATTTTTGGTGTGAGTGTTTATGGTGGACCAGGATTAGCTCCATGGAAATAATATCCTTTGATTTATTCAGGTAGGGAAAGTACTGGGGATGGGTATTCTAGTTCATTAAGAAAAAAAAAAAAAAGAGCAATTTGATGATGATGAAGATGTATGAAATAAAGGATATAGAGTAAATATAATCTATAACTAAAAAAAAAATATTTAAGAAATTAATTATATTTAAGAAATTAATTTTTGTTAAGAGTAAAATATTATTAATTTATATTTAAAAAATTAATTAATAAACTTAATAAAAACAGGAAAAGAGAGTCAAACAGTGAGGGAAAAATTTAAAAAGAAATAAGGAGTATTTTTTTTTTTTAAAGGTATTTAACGTTAAAAATAGACAGAATGATTTTTTTATGAAACGAAATAAAATTACAGAGATTAAATAGTGACTTTTTCAAACTACATAAACGAAATCATTATTTTAAACAAATTCTAAAGACTAAACAGTATTTTACCCAATATTTATTAGGCAAATGGCGGCCATGGCCCATGACAATGCTTTTGAACGACTTTGGGTTTAATTGTTCTTATTCTTGCATTGCAAATTTGCCATTGAAACTGTACCAATGAGATATAATCAATTAAATATTTAGATTATATACCATTAAAAAAAAGTCTCAATTCTTAAATAAAATTGCATGTGGTATGTTAGGTGTTTATCATTTTATTTTTATATTTTCTCAAGAACCAGTAATTTTCAGTAATTACTAATTAATTCATCAATCGAAGATCAAGTTAGTGGAAATGGTGACTCAAACCAGCCAAAATTTGAGTCATCTTATCTTAATAACGTAATCATGAAAGGTAAATAATGGAAAACTTAAAAAAGTATATATGGACACATTCCTATTAATTTATTGGTTGCAAAGGACCTAATTATTGGTATGGTTGGTTCTTCATGGTAAAGTTAATACAAGAGGTTCTTGAAAGAAATAATGTCATTTTTAACAATTCAGTTCTTGACCAGAAAAAGTTATTTGATTTGATTCTTATTCGATTAGCACATTGGATTGAGGCTATTGAACCATCCTTCCCTTATTCTGCAAACCAACTGTTGATGACTTCAAAATGTATCAAAAATTGGAGGATAGAGAAAAATTATAGACCTCCAACTCTTTGGTCTCCTCCTGCTGCCCCCTTTCTTAAATGGAACATAGATGCCTCTGTGTTTGGTAAACCAAGACCAGCTGGTATAGGAGGTATTCTAAGAGATCATAGAGGTAATTTTAAGGCTATTTTCTCATGCTTTATTGGTATTAAAGATTCGAATGAGGCAGAGCTGATCGCCATACTTAAAGCACTTGAAATTTCAGAGCAGAATAATTTTCTCAATAATTCTCACATCGAGATGGAATCAGATTCAACCATCGCAGTTAATTGGGCAAATGGACCTTTAGATAAGTGTCCTTGGAAGCTTTGGGACATACTTAGCAAAATTAAAGCCTTAATAGCTTTGCCCAGCTCCTTTAAATTGTCCTACATATTTCGTGAAGCTAACACAATAGCAGATTGTCTAACCAAATCAGGTGTATCTCGTCACTCAGATTTTGTTGCTTGGTTGTGACCTCACATGTGCTTTATAGTTATGTTGTGCATGTTTAATCCTTGTTGGCTTAAAACGCTGTAGTTTGGGATTTAGTGTGTTTGGCTCAATTGCAAGACAAGATGTAGATTGGCAAATTCTTTTGAGAAATTGGCTGTATTGTTTTGGGCACAACTTGTGTTAGGATCCTCTGTTTTTTATTCTACTTTTGTTCAAATATTCTTCTTGTTAGTTAATTTTCCTCATTTATTTATTAGCAAATGTAAGCTATTTAATTTTTGTTGTATTGTTTTTGAGGTCTCTGGGATTTTTTTCATAATTTTTTGAGTTATTTTAAGATTTAACTTTGGGTGTATTTGGTAAGCCTGCTGGCTTTGGGTAGCTTCAACTAAAAAAAATATTTTTTCCCATTAATATTAATAAAAGAATTTTGTTATAAAAAAAAATTAAAAAAGAAAAAGCTAAAAAAAACTCAGTAAGAACGATCAGGTAGGAATTAAGACCATTCCAACCTTTAACTCAAAACAATTAATTAAATAATGAGTGAAAGAATATATCAAAAAACTATATATATATATATATATAGGTGTTTTCTATGGTTACTTTATTTTTAACAAAGTAAACTTATTTTGTTTTATTAATTATTACCAAAAAAATGACTCTTTTACGAAAAATCACAATTTTTTTATATTTTTTTTCGTAAATTAAATTATTTTTAATTGCAAAAAAAGTTTTAATTTTACGAAAATATAACTTATTTTGTGTAAAACAATAACTTTACGAAAAAGTTCATAAATTAATAAAAAAAAAATAATTTCGTAATTACGAAAAAAATAACTCTCTTACGAAAAATCACAATTCTCTTATATTTTTTCGTAAATAAAACTATTTTTTCATAATTCTTCTTAATTGCGAAAAAATTTAATTTTATAAAAATATGACTTATTTTATACAAAACAATAACTTTAAAAATAAATTCCTAAATTAACGAAAAAATAAAAATAATTTTATTTCATTTCATTAATTTCGTAAAGTTAATTTCGTTAATTTCGTAAAGTTAATTAATGAAATTATTTTGTTAATTTCGTAAAATTAATTAATAAAATTATTTCGTTAATTTCATAAAGTTAATTATCAAAATTATTTTTCTACTTTATTTCATTAATTTCGTAAAGTTAATTTCGTAAAGTTAATTAATAAAATTATTTTTTTTATTAATTTAGAAATTTTTTCATAAAGTTATTTTGTACAAAATAAGTCAAATTTTAGTAAAATTAAAATGTTTTTTGCAACTAAGAAGAATTACGAAAAAATAATTTAATTTACGAAAAATATAAGAAAAATTGTGATTTTTCGTAAAAAAATTATTTTTTTCATAAAGTAAAATAAAGTAGGTTTATTTTGTTAAAAATAAAATAACTATAGAAAACACATCTCTCTCTCTCTCTCTCTATATATATATATATATTAAATTTAATTTTATCTGAGAGTCAAACTCGAGATGATCAATGCTAGCAAAATATATTAATACAATGTTGGTTTAACTTATAATAAATAACATATTCTCCAAAGAAAATCAATATACTGTTGTGCATTGTAGATAGAGATAGAGACAACAATTGTCTCATCGTCCGGCTTCTTCTACTGTCTTAATTATAATTTTGTTTACTTATTTTTTCCCCATCTTTATATTTTCTTACAAGAAGAAAATCGCACACCATTAATTACCGTATACATAGTAGTTGGGTGCGGTTTGAATTTTCAGGAAAAAAACAAATGATATACAAACGATATGATGAATTGATGATGAGAGGTGTGTACGTAGTTTTCATTTCTAGAAACCCTAAACCCTAAATTGCATCCCCACCCCCCAAAAATATTTTCTTAGATTTAGTAAATCTTAATTAACTAGCAAAGTTATAGATTTTGTTAATCATTTTAAAGCTTATAAGAAAGACCTCGCCTTTAATAAATTTAGTATATATTTCCATCTATAATGATTTTTTGGTTAAATAATAAAAAAAAAAACACTATTGAATTTGATAAAATATATTCCCAAGTTTTTATTTTAAATAATATATACAATTTATAGATGAAATAATATTTTAATACAATTTAAGTTTAATTTTTTAAAAATTAAAATAAAATTTTAGAGATTAAAATATATATAAAATAAGGAAAACTAAATTACAATGAAATTAAAAAAAAAAAAAAAAGTTAAAACCATTTAAATTCTCTCTTAAAATTATAGGATCTAAAAATATATATTTTGACAAATTTTAGAAATTAAATTATAAGAACAATTTATTAGAGCTATTTTTTTCAATAATAAACTATTTGAATTTTTAGTAAATAAATAGAATTTGATGTTTAAATTAATAAAAAAAAAATTCACATAAAGGATTATAAAATAAAATTTCAAAAGTTTTCTAAATTTACATTTACCTTTTTGATCTTGATTGAGATGTCCTTTCTTGTTGGTCAAAGTTGCGTGCGCGGCTCTTTTTCTTTTCCTGTTTCTTTACAGCATGCGCCATGCGCGGCTCTTTTGAGCCGCTACAAAATAAACCTATTCTCAAGTCTCTTCTCTTGTTTAATTTCAACAAAAAATTGACGGCCTTATAGCTGAGCCTGAGAGCTTGACACAACCACTAGTACACCACACAAGTTTCTTCTTTGTACCAATAGGTATGGATTTTTTTAGAAGAAAGACAAAATTTTGGAATCGGACTGGCAGACGCATTTCGGTTCGTCCTGTCCGTTGTTCTGTGGAGCATGAAATTGAGGACCCTGAGATCATAATAGCGGCTGGGGGACTATGGAAAGTGAAAGCGACTGAATTCTGTTACGAAGAGACTATTCCCAATTTTCATGGGATTTTGCGAATTAAATTCGCCGGAGAAGATGACCGCACCGCGGTCATCATCACTGCCCGTCACGTTCGTGTTTGTGCCGAAATCTTCTTTAGAGAGGACAAGAATGACCGATTGATTATAACAGGCATCATGGAAACGATATGGAATTATATGTATATATTCTACCTGAAATCTGATCAACTTTTATATTCTTCGTGTTCTTCGCCTGATGGATTAATCCAATTTTGCAGACCTTTTTGCCAGAAGCGAAACAACAATCATGAAAGAAATGATGAACTACCCATATGTGAACAGATCAATTTGGATGGTAATCAATCTCTCTTTCATTTTTTAATATCTTTGGAAGAGTAATACTATAATAGTAATGGGTTTGGTTTGTAAATTGATTGAAATGGAATTATCTTATTTCTTGAGACGTTTCTTGGTTTGATTAGGCATCGCTGGATCTCATGGTACAGAGGGAGTAGTTAACCAAATAAACATCAATATATCATATATACAGCCCTGCTCCTGATATACTGAGGTACGTAAGGTAGTGATAATTTCCATTACCAAGGAATTCTTTCATTTATGTACTGTGTTTCCTGTGCTATTAGATAACTGTGATCTAGGTTGGTTTACATAGTTAAGAAAGTTTAAGATTCTCCACTTTGTTGGTTTGTTATTTTGTATTTTTAGTTATTGGAATAAATCTGCTTATTTTGGAGTGTTGACATTGATGTCCTGATTCAATTGGCAGACTGACAGTTGTGTCGTTCCAGCCAAGGTTCTATCATAAATTGACTTTAGCAAGTAATAATGCATTTTGATTTGTGTCTGAGTTCAGTTATTTAAGCAAACTATAGAAATTTGAAATTTTGTTTACTAAGACTTTACTGGGTCTGGGTCATATAGTTTTGATTGTCATTCACTAAATCTTTAAACATACTTTGACTGAGTGTTGTTTAAAGTCTCCATTGTGATAGTCAAAATTTTTTATGGAGGTTTATTTCCTTTTTCTTCTTCTTAATCATAAATAAATTAAAATAATAACCTGTCAAGTGTTATTGATCACTCAACCAACTTACAAAATCTGATAAAGTTTTTTTTTTTTTTTTTTTTTTTAACTCATCATCTTAAGAACTGTGGAGTGGCTTCAAGTTTTTTCTTCTTTATTTATCCTGGTTTTAATGGCTTTATGATGATTATTGTATGATGGAAGCAGGTTGGTTTTGAAAAAAATAATTGGTTAACTAATCAAAGCAACAATCTTTTAGCTTTTATAGATTCTATTTGACTTAGATTATGATGAAGCCTATTGATTGTTGGGTTTTGGAAGGCTTTAATCTCTGTAGAGGATGTTCTGCAATCAACCAATGCCTTTTTGCCATGAATATACTGAAGTCTTCGGATGGTAATGGTATATATATGCCTCTAAATAATTGGAGTTTCTATGCTCTATGGTGTAGGACTGTAGGCTGTCATCTGGCTCTATCTGAGCAAGTTAAACAATTATAACAGAGCGTTTGTTGGATGCTTAGAGTGAGATTATTGGCAGGGAATAACATTTGGGGAAGGCCAGTCTTTTCAAAGCTAGCTGGTTTTGTTAGAACTTAGAAGGTAATGCGATATATAGCTCTGCCGGAAAAGTTTCTCGGAGTCTCATTCTGCTCATATGACTTGGAGAGCTGAAGAATATTATGCCTGACTTGGTATTACAACTAACAGTGGTGGAAGTAGGATTTTAGTGGGTGGGACGAAATTTAGTAGTAATAATTTTTTTAGGGTTATATTTAAATATAATTATAAAAATTCTTAGTGCTAGAGTATAAAAAAAGTTTAAGGGAAAATATGAAAAAAATAAAATTATAAAATTAAAAAAAATTAAAAATTATAGGTATAAAATTGCAAATAATTATGGAGTTAAATGATAAACTTTAAAAATTGTATGAGTTAGAAAGATAAAAATAAAAATTGAAAGGACAAATATAAAAGAAATATACAAATTTAGGAGGCAAATATGAAAAAAAAAATTAAGAGGAATAAATATAAAAACTAAAAATTTTAGGTGTAGTTAAAAAAAAATTATGGGGCTAGAGTGGCAGTGGCCCCCTAGCCTCCTTGTGTTCGCCAATGACAATTAATCTATTGTCCTGAATAATCTGGATGTCACCTGAACAAGTAGCAAAAGGTAATAAAACATATATATATATATATATATATATATAAGAAATCCTTTGAGCGAATATCTCTCTCTCTCTCTCTTTCCTTTGTGAGACTTTGTTCCCAGATCTAGGATTTTCAACTGGGGAAACCGCCGGTGGCTTTGGTTACCGGTGGGAGTACCTTTTCCCTTTGTCCTTTACTATTTTTCTCTCTCTTTCTTTGTGATTAATAAAGCTTTGCCTAAGGCCTTTAAATCCTTCTAATCTACCGTTTATCGGTTGTGTCTTTTGGGTTTTGATGGATTCTCTGTCTTTTTTGGTGGTGGTAGTCATGGATATGAGAGTTTGGCCATCTTTTTCTCCTAAAAACCCTAAGGTCATTCATCTGGATATCTGTGGGGTGGCTGGAGAAGAGAGCCTTGAAGCAAGTGGTGGAGCTTTATGGGATTCATCTGGTGAGGGTAGCTCAGAAACTTCGAGGAGCTCTCAAATCTTGACAAAACTGGTGGATCTAGGCCATTTTTGGCTTTTGCTTCTTGTGTATGTTTAGAAAAGAGACTTTTTAAGTTCATTCAGTGCATAATTGTTCTGGTTGGTCAAGTCTCAGACTTGACCTGCTCTCATTCCCTCGATTTTCGGTGACGGTGAGACTTTTCTCACAAGCGGCAGAAGCCTTTGGCAAGAGAGGGGTAGGTCAAGGGTTTGTTTTTTCTGGTGGCTTTTAGGCCACTCCTTTGGGCTTCAAGTCTACTGTTGAAACCCCTTTAGTAGGTATTGTAATTTTGGACTTCAAGTCCTTGTATTTGAGACTGAGCTGGACTTTCTTTGTAATTAAGTTGTGTACTGTTATGGGCTTAATACTCTTTTTATGAATGAAATATTTATTTGGGCAAAAAAAAAAAAAAAACATATATATATGCCTACTTGAACGGCTGGGAGCCTAAAACTATTGAATTTGAAACCTCTTAGTCCGAGTGATAATTCTAAAGGGAAAATGTTCAATTTTGACTCTTATATTCGGTCCATAGAGCACATTGACATTTGATGTTTTCGAAAACTCAATTGGACCCTTCAAGTTATCAAAACCTTGAAATTGAACCTAATTTTTAATGCCTTACAAACTAGCAGACATCAGCCGTCTGCTGGTTCCAATTATTTTTGATTTTCAATCCACATGGACTAAAAAATTCATTAATTATTTTTTTTGAAACTAATTCATTAATTAATTAAATATCAGCATCACCATCTTCCTCTTCTTCATGGTGTCTCCCTCTCTTTATTCCCATCTCCTCACTCAGTTAAAACACCATCACCAGCTCACCCATTGACCTCATCGGATGGCGAGGATTCATTGATCATGCAAGTGGTGTGACACCGTTGTAGTGTCGAGTTGTGTATTTTGCCGATCGTGGTGGAATTGACAACTCCGCTACGATAAATATTTGGCCAAAATTCACTATCTTAGAAGGACCATTCCAAAGATACAAGTACTCATAGAATTCAAGAATGAATTCTTGAAACTTAGAGTATGAAAATCTTCTAAAGAAAAAAGAACTATTATTTGTATTTCTCCTAAAAATTGAACTCCCTCAAATGAAAACTCACAAGCCTATTTATAGGCATTATTACAACTAAATTATACAACTTTTGAGTTGGAAAAATTGACAAACTAGGCTAGCACACATAGTAGTTGAAAATATTATTTGAAAAATGTTAATGGTGATAGGTCATTGGTTGTGATTTTGTTGACAATGGTTGGCATTGGTTGGTATTGATTGACATTGGTTGGCATTAGTTGGTCATTAGTTGACAAATGTTGAATGTTGGCATTGGTTGATATTGGTTGACATTGGTTGGTATTAGTTGACAAAGGTTAACATTGGTTGGTATTGATTGACAAATGTTGGCATTGGTTGGTATGCATGCACTTCATTTAGACACTCCTGTGTCATGGTGAACGGTGGCCATGACGAGTCTCATCTGCTTAGCATAGAGCATCACTTCTTGCTTTTCAAAAGGAAGTTCAGAAAATCCTACATCTCTCAAGAGGAGCATGACTACAAATTCAAGGTGTTCCAGACTAACCTGAGACGTGCGGCGCATCATCAAAAGATGGACCCATCGGCGAGTCATGGTGTCACTAAGTTCTTTGATTTGACTCCTGTTGAGTTTAGGAGACAGGTTTTGGGACTCAGGCGGTTGAGATTGCCTAAGGATGCCAATTAGGCTCCGATTTTTCCTACTAATGATTTGCTTGAAGATTTTGATTGGAGAAAGAATGCAGTTGTTACTAATGTGAAAAATCGGAGAGGGAGGGAGAGGGAGGACTGCATGAAAAATCAGATTTTTAAGTTCCACCACATTTTTCATTGCTCCCTCGATATCGTTGACGAGCAAGGTACTGTCCCATGCCTATATTGCATATATAATAGTTCACTTTTGATGATTTGATTGGGGAAATTTCGAAGAATTGATGGGAATTTTTGTGTAATGTTATTTATTTGATTTTTTAATTGGGTTTTTCTCCTATGTAAGAGTTTTGATTTGGGTTTGTATTTATAGGATTCAAGAGTGGATTTTGACTTCAAGAATTGTAGTTCATTTCTTGATTTCTAGAAATTATGAGAAACTTTGGGTCTTTGAGATCATATTTGGAAAAATTATTTGATCTGTATTGTTTCTTGTTTTGAATTGAACATGGAATTATGTTTCTTGATTCATTTGTTTAACTTTTTTTTTTTCCTTTTTGTGTGGATTTTCAAATCTATATTTATTTTTTGGGTGTATATAGAAAAGTTTGTAGGAGATTTTCCCAGTACCCTGTTTTCACCATTTGCAATGAGAAAGCTTACTAATTTTCTAGGAAAGTGTTGTTTGGAGGAAAAGAAATGATAACTTTTTTAAAATGGAAGATTGTTGGAGAAGAGAGAATGATCCTGCTGAAGAGGAAAAAAATGTAAGAGACTATAACTGCATTTGAGGACAAATGTGTAATTTTTCAGTCCATGTGGACTAAAAGTAAAAAATAATTGGGGCCCACAGACGTCAGCCGTATGTCAATTTGTGAGACGTTAAACATTGAGCTCAATTTCAAAATTTTAATAACTTGAAAGGTTCAATTGAGCTTTCAGGTGTCAATGTGTTTTATGATGAAACTAATTCCGACCGAAGTGGAATCGTTCAGAATAGTTTACATTTGCTTGAGTTCGATATGAACAGATGCGACCTAAAAGAAGAAATAAGAGTCAAGTGGGCTAGGCAGGATGCCAAGCAAAGCCACTATGACGGTCAAGTTAGTGAATTGGCTCAATTTGGGATAATGAGAACAATGTGTGAATATTGTTTGTGTTAGCAAGTATGCATGTATCTTTTTTTGGTTTAATTTTGAGATATTTATAGGAGATAGATCCTTACAAGAGTTAAGTATGGATTTCCTTGACCAGTTTGGATTTAGATTGGCTGATTGCATTGTTTGACATTTTCCTGCTTGGAGACGAGTTAAATGGCTCTTTATTTTTCTTTAGTCAATGAGCTTGTAAATATATTATATTGGACAGGGCCCAACTTACTTTATTACCCAATTCGGTATATTTTGTTCTTTATCAGTGGCCCCCCTATTTCGGCGAAGTTTATATTTATGGGAACTTCGGTAGAAATAGCTCGGTTCCGTGTTTCAGACGAACTGACTTCATATTTTAACCCCTTACTCTATTTCGGGATCTTCATATTTATTAATGAATTTCTAAAGTTTAGGGTATGTCTGAAGCGTGATCATTTATTGCTGAGGCACTTTTTGTACACGTGACACTTTTTGTACACTTGGCATTGATAAGGGACAAAATATACCGAACTGGATAGTAAAGTAAGTTGGGCTTGACCCAATATAATATATTTACAAACCCATTGACTAAAGACAAATAGAGAGCCATCTAGCTCGTCTCCAAGCAGGAAAAGGTCAAACAATGCAATCAGTCAATCTAAATCCAAACCGGTCAAGAAAATCCATACTCAACTTTTGTAAGGATCTATCTCCTATAAATACCTCAAAATTAAACCAACAAAAGGTACATGCATACTTGCTAATACAAACAATATTCAAACACTGTTCTCATTTTCCTAAATTGAGCCAATTCACTAACTTGACCGTCGAAGTGGCTTTACTAGGCACCCCGCCTAGCCCACTTAACTCTTGTTTTTTCTTTTAGGTCTCATCTGTTCAGATCGAACTCAAGCAAATATGAACGATTCCATTTTAGTCGGAATTAGCTTCATCAGAGCTCAATTTCAAAATTTTAATAACTGGAAAGGTTCAATTGAGCTTTCAGGTGTCAATTTGTTTTATGAGCCAAATATGAAGATCAAAATTCAACATTTTTCCTAATTCTAAATGCTAGTGAACCAAAGGTTTATTTAAATTTAGATTTAAAAATGCTACTTTTAACTGTATAATAATAAGTTTTGTGCTCAACTATTGTTAGTTTAATTATTGCTAGAATCCAGTATCATTTTTTAATTAAGGATGCATCCAATTCAAATAACTTCATTTATATGCATTTCCTGTATAAATTATAATGCATATTGCATAATAACAATACATTTCCTGTCAGAATGACTTACTGTATAATGCATTTCCTGTTCTTTTTCGCAGGTTCCTTGGTGCGATCGTGAATGCAAGGGTTTAAGAGTCTACGTAATTTTGTGTGGTTAAATTATCTATTATGTGGTGTTGTGGGGTTTAAAAATAATAATTAGCAGAATAATGGAACTTAAAATTAATGTATATATGGTCCATTGTTGTGACAAAAAAAATAAAAAATGTTTATTAAAATATATATGTCTTAGAGTATCCCCAACAAACTCTTAAACCACACTCCTTCTTTATTATAGGAAATATACCCAATAATTAGGTCTCCAAAAGACTCCCTAATCCATCTTCATTTCCTAAAATTTTTTTATGAGCCATAATCTCTCTCCTTAAACTTAAGGAGAGAGAAAATAACTCTTAAGAGTATTTTATTATTTCTCTCTTTCTTTTTTTCCTTTTTTCTTTAATTTACAAAGTCATATTAGTAGTTTTATTAATAAAAAATTAAATAGAGAGTGAAATATGGAGTATTTTTAGAACACACACGAATTTCAAAATAAATTAAAATAGAGAGTTGAATTGTTTATAATTTAATAGGGAGTCATATAAAGAGCATTATTGGGGATGCTCTTAGCAAAATGGAATTTAGTTGTTGCTTATAAATTATATAAAATTTTTACTATAATTTATTTAATTCTTTAAGCTATTATAATTTTATCTTAAAATTTTAAAATACTTTATTCTTATTCTTTGAGTTGTATATTATAAAACATTTTAATCATTTAAAATCTTATATTTTTAGTTGAAATTAGTTTTTTAAAAAAAGAAAATATTAATTTTGAAAAAACTAGAGTTAAAATGCTGATCATGGTAAATCTTTGGGAAAATTTCAATAATAACCTAAAAATATAAATAAATAACATTTATACGGTCCAAAGAATTTTATTTCAAAAATATCATTTCTATGTACAAATATATCTTTTATACGGTAAGCTCAACAAAAGTACATGTTCCCCCTCTTCCTCGCTCACCCACTCCTCTCGCCACCACTGACCTTTCTGCTTTCTTTCTTTCTTTCTCTCTCATGTCACTAGTAAGAGCGGAGGAAGTAAGCAGGTGCTCATCATTTTAGTGTTTTTATATCTAGGAAAATAGAATTTGTGAGTTGTATGAAAATGTTCACTGCAAAAAATCTTTTGTTGATTTTTTTATTTTTAAATTAATTTTGTACAACTCCTTAATAAATGGAGGAATGGTGATGTGATGGATGGAGTTTGGAGACAA
>CATKHJ010217684.1:0-10452 GCA_949750685.1 Vernicia montana | reverse complement strand
CAATACAAAGGCTAAAATGATTTAATTAATAGTAATAATAATAATTAATGAAAAGATAGCATGAAATCCAACCAAAATCAATTGCCATCATCAACAATAAAAAAAACAAAAGTAACAAAATGCAAAGAGTGCATTTTTTTTAATAAAAAGTAAAAAGATAGCATAAAAATAAATGAGAGAGGGTAAAAACATAAAAAAATAAAAGTGAGAATAAAATTATAATTAAAAATTAAAAAAGAGTACATGGGGTAATTTCCTCTAAAAGAAAAAGGACATAGAAGTATACTAAATGTTTTTTTTTTTTTTTTTTTTAATGGGAGGATTATAAAGATTCAAATTCTTGACCTCCTATATTATGATATGTTTATTTGACTATTGAATTTGTTTTAATTATGAATAAATCATAAATAATAAGATTTTTCTTGAATTTGAGTTCTCATGTAGCCCAAGAAATTTGTATATATATATATATATATATTTTTCATTATAACTAGAGTAGGAAATAAAAGAAAATTTAATCCAAAGATTAATATAATTGATAGTTGAATTTATTTTAAAATCTTATTCGCTACGATTCTCATAAAGAATGTGCATGGTTCAAGTGTTTTTTTAATTGAATCAATGATATTAGTTAAAATGTTAAATACATAAGCAAAACTAGGCTTTGGAGGGAAAGAATGATTAAAAAAAATCCAGGTTGTTCAATTAATATGATTAATTTTTAAAATTGGAGTGTTATAATTTTAAAGTATATTATATATAAGTTACTTTTAAATTTTGGAGTATTTTTGTTATGACTTATGACTATAAAATTATATGTGAAAAATAAAAATAACTAGTAAAATTCAAGAAAATTGAAAAATCAGTACATATTATTTAAAGAAAAATATATATTTGAAAAAACAAAATCTTAAAAAGTTTGGAGACTCTTACTGGGAAATATAGTATTGCAAAATTTGGAGTTTAAAAGTTATAAACTTATATACTAGAAAACATAATTTTGAAAAGTTTGAAGGGCATGGACCCTATCTGTCGAGTAGTTTCATCTTTCTCATTAAATATTTTTATAAGTTTTTTTCATTGATTCAGCTTATTAGTTATTTGATTTTTTTTTTTTTTTTTATTATTAATGAATCAAACTTTATTTTATTTATTAATTTATTTTTATATTTTACATATAAAATCTCTATAATAATTATTTTTTGAGCAAAATTTTATTTTTTTCATAGTGTAGCGAATAGCGTGGCACTGCTACTGCTAGCTATGCTTGCTTGTTCTAGGAAAGATGGAAACTCTGCAGTTTCACGAAATCATGAAGCTACGCCTTCCGCACTCCCAAGTTTGTAGAAAGGCTTTGATTATATCAATCAAACAACGCACAGAGCTTTTTCCTGAAAATTGGAATTGTGTGCTACTAATATGAACAAGATTAAGCTATATCTAAAGTGGGTTTTTTTAGATAACATTCGTAGATGCAACAACCTGAAATCTTTCAAGAAACTCCATGCACAATTGATTACTTCGGGCATTGTCTGAAACAGAGTTATTGACTTCTCTGGAAAATCAGTGGATTTTGTTGATTACGCATGTGATTTTCTGAAACAATGTGATTCCCGCATAAGCTCATTCCCTTTTAATAGTTTGATTTCTAGCTATGCTGGTAGTGATAGGCCACAGACAGCAATTTTAAGTTATAGACGGATAGTGGGAAACGGGTTTTTGCCTGATTCGTACACTTTCCCTGCGGTTTTGAAATCATGCGCAAAGTTTTTGGGAATTGGAGAGGGGAGGCAGGTTCACGGGGTTGTTATTAAGATGGGTCTTGTATGTGATCTCTATGTGCAAAACTCGCTTGTTCATTTTTATAGTGTTTGTGGTGATTCTGTTAGTGCTGGCATAGTGTTTGATGAGATGCCTGTGAGAGATGTGGTATCTTGGACCAGTATCATTTCTGGGTACGCGAGGACACGGCTGTTTGATGAGGCTGTAACTATGTTTTTGAGGATGAACGTTAAGCCAAATATCGCAACTTTTGTTAGTGTGTTAGTTGCTTGTGGGAGAAACGGGCATTTGCATCTGGGGAGGGTGGTTCATGGATTGATATATAAGCGTTCGTTAGAGGTAAGTTTGGAGCCCAGTAATGCTCTCATGGATATGTATGTTAGGTGTGAATCTTTGAGTGAAGCCAAACAAATTTTTGATGAGCTTCCTAAGAAAGATATTGTTTCTTGGACCAGTATAGTAAGTGGATTGGTCCAATATAAACGTCCTAAGGAGTCCTTGGAGTTGTTTTGTGACATGCAAAGCTCAGGCATTGAGCCTGATAGGGTCATACTTACCAGTGTGCTTTCAGCTTGTGCCACTCTCGGTGTTCTTGATTATGGCAGATGGGTACACGAGTACTTGGATCGAAGGGCCATCAAATGGGATATTCAAATTGGAACTGCTATGGTTGATATGTATGCAAAGTGTGGCTGCATAGAGATTGCACTACACACGTTCAATGAGATGCCCTGTAAGAACATCTTTACATGGAATGCTTTGTTAAATGGTTTGGCAATGCATGGGCAGGGATATGAGGCGCTGGAACTTTTTGAAGAAATGGTAAGGGTGGGCATGACACCAAATGAGGTAACATTTCTAGCCGTTCTGACAGCTTGTTGCCACTCTGGCTTGGTAGAAGAAGGGCGTCAATACTTTCATAAGATGATAAGCCAGCAGTATAATCTTTCTCCAAGGTTAGAACACTATGGATGCATGGTAGATTTGCTTTGCAGGGCTGGACTCTTGAATGAAGCTTTAGTGCTGGTAAAAACTATGCCTATGTCACCTGATGTGCTTATAATGGGAGCTCTTCTTAGTGCTTGCAAGGCCAAAGGAATGCTGCAGCTCTCTCAACATATACTAGATCACCTCATAGAGCTTGAGTCTCAAGACAGTGGGCTTTATGTGCTCCTTTCTAATATCTATGCTAATAACCAAAGGTGGAATGATGTGACCAGAGTAAGGAGATTGATGGTTGAGAAAGGAATTAAAAAGTTACCTGGGTCGAGTGTAATAGAGGTGGATGGGAAGACTCATGAGTTTCTTGTTGAGGATACTAGCCACCCTCGAAGTGAGGATGTTCAGATATTGCTAAAGTTCCTCCCCAATCAAATCTTCCTTGAAGGGCATGATACAGGCCCATTCTTGACATCATAAACACAATTCTTGTTATTATTGTCTTTATATATATATTTTGGTTTCAAACTGCCATCTGAGGCCTTAATTTTCATTCCTTCTTAAATGACACACTATATGGAGACTGGGGAGACTATGATCATAGCAGATAGTTTTAGATTTCTAATAATTAATGGCATATTCAAATAGCATCTCAAATTTTGCAACACTTATTCTAACAATAGATCACTGGAAGAACTAATTTAGAACACAATTTTCTTTCCTGCATTTCTCTTCTATTGCTTGTTATCAACGTAATTGTAGGGATGGTTAGATGATGCTGTGTCAAGTTATTGTACGGGCGGCTGCCAATAGTTCTATAGAGGAAAAGAAACAAAAATCAAAGATTAACTGGAGATTTGAGGTTTATTTGGAAGCTAAATTTTCTAAATCATGGTTGCAGGTATTCAGATCCTAGTAGAAGGATGAAGGTCAAGTGCCTTTTCCATGATGCGCCTCCAAGCGTGAATTGACTGAATGGACTAATTAAAAATTAGTGTTGATGCATATTTTGCCTCACTGATTTTAGAATATTCAAATGAAGGGGTAAATGCTAAAGTGTCTTTACTCTTCAGTAAGAGAAAGATGAATCACTCTATCAATACACTTGGCATGATCTTTGACAGGACATTAATGAAAACAGGACTCGTCCATGCGCTAAAGATGAATACATGCTTATCTTGCTCGCAAAAGGTAGCTTTACGTGTTGTTGATATTAATGTTGTCAAGTTGTTTTCTCATTTGACTCTTAGGTTTGATAATAAACACTATTATAGGGCCTGCATGCCCTCTCTCCCTCTCTCTAGATTTCCCATTGGCCTTTGCAAAGCCACTCTCTCTCCCTCAATTTCTTGTTATATGTAGTAGATTTCGATAACAAATTCAATAATATAATGGTCCATTTAGATAGATAGTCATTTAAAATTAATATGAATTTGAATCTAAATTTTAAGTGTAAAATTGTAAAAAATAGGCATGGTGTCAAATTCTAAATATTCAATCATTTAAAAAAACTAGATATTCTCTACTAAAAAAATAACTAGTTATTCAAATGGACCCCTAATGATGATCAAATTATTTGAATGAATGCTCTATTTCTTTGCTTGGTGCTCTCTTGAATTTCTTGTGCAATTGGGTATTTCTCTTTTTTATCAATACCTTTCTTTAAATACATTTATTGAAAAATGAAAGAAGGGGGAAATTTCCCAAGTTGGAGAAAGCCATATTAGTTTATGAGTCAAGATAAAATGAACCATGGCTAAACCAGGACAGGGGCAAACAATGAGTAATCTGTGAGTGATTGTCTTGATAATACTAGACAACAGTGCTTTGGCCATTAATCTTCATGATAACTAATTTTTTTTAACTCTCTCCTATGCAGAGGACTTGGCATTTCAGTCCTTTCAAATGATTGCACTGAGAAAGTGGCTTGTGACAATCTAAAGAAAGGATATAGCGGTTTCATATCAATCAGGTTGAAGATATTATATGAGTTCATGGATGGTAATACACGCTTTGACTCATTACAAGCAATCTGATATTTTTCTTTGTTGTCTGAAAATTTTATGACATTATATCCAATTTTTTTCTAAAAATCAATATCTAAAATGTGTTCTTCTATATACATTTGTTGTTGATATGATAGCTTTGGGAAGGAAAGACTCTTCTATATACATTTGTTGTTGATATGATAGCTTTGGGAAGGAAAGACTTGTAAGATAACATTTAGAAAGTAAATGAAATAGCTTGCAGTAAATGTTAGTTATATTGCAAAATTTGTGAATGGCTAATGTTATAACAAGAATTGAATTTTTCATTTCATGCATCATTGACAAGTGATAACGCAATCTGGAAGATTGGAACTGCACTACTGGCATGTGGTTCTCGTCCCTTGCTTGACAAAAATTAAAAAAAAACAAAACAAAAAAAAAAAAAACAAAACAGAGAGAGCATCATCTTTTCTCTTTTAGTAAACGATATATTTCGTTTTACTGGATAACCCATTTGGAACCAAGGATAAGTTAGTAAAATTTGACTGATACAAACAGGCAATAAATCGGTGCTTAATGAATGTTTGAGTCAGAATGCAGCAGAAAAGTTAACAAATGAGAGTTTTAGGTGAACAGCTGGTCACGAAGTATCTTCAAGTTTTTTGGTACAAACTACTCCACTTTCCCATCAATGTAGATTGTGGAGTAATGCAAGTGCAATGGTATGCGATGATGAATAGAAGGTTCTGAATTTATTATCTGAAAGAACAATTGGGATTACCCCTCTCTTCCTTTGGTGATTTCTTTTTGTATACGAGGAACTCCAATATCTAAAAAAGAGTGAACATTAAACTTCAACTGTTTTCTGATTCAAAGCTGTATACCTCCACTTTGCCTTCTCTACAAAGTCTGCATCTAGGAATTGAGCAATGAAAGCCCAAAGCCTGTAAGTGTCCTCAAAGTTGGCTAGGAAACCAAGTGCAACTGTAACAACTGTTATTCCCAGATTGACTTTTCCTTTCCTCTTGTTTGTTAACGTTCCCTTTCCTCCACTTGTTCTTCTCTCAAGAACTGTTGCCTTTTCTTCTTCATACTTATCTAAGAATGAGATATTATGTAGAAATCCATAGCTAAGAGATATGTTGCTTCGATCAGCGAGTTTTTGTACGAGAGGAGCCTCAACCTTCTCCCCTTTCCAATCAAATACATTGAATGCCAATGCAGCTCCTCGATCAAACTTTATCTTTGGCCCATATATCCTAATGACGGGGATTTCTTCTGTGTTTGGATGCTTGAGCTTCATCAAAGCATTCACTAGCCAATTGATCAGGCACCTCGCTCTGTTACTAATCTGAGTCAGACCCAATAAATCAACTTGATCCAATCCCCTGCACTCAATCTCCATAATCCCACTTCTACTGGTTTTTGCAGTTTCGTGTTGGGTTACTGTAGCAGGTTTTTGTAATTCAATAATTTCTGAAGTTTCTGGTTCTTTCTGTCTCACAGCTGTTCCTGGAGTTTCTGATACTTCCAGTTCTGCAATTGTTCCTGCAGTTGCAGACTCGGGGGTTTCTGATACTTTCTGTTCTGCATCTGTCACTGCAGTGTGGGACTCGGAGGTTTCTCCTTGTTCCATTTTTCCGGAGTGCATTCTTGGGATGGATATTGGACCTGAAAAGGAGTTAGATGTATCTAATTCATCTTCTCCCAAGACAAATTTAGTTGTCTGTTCAAGTTCTGTTTCAGTACCAGAAGATTCATCTAGAAACCAAAATAGCTTCTTTGCTGGGATGAGACTTATCATTCCAGCGCTAGTGGAATGTTCCAAGAGTGGAACAGTAGATTTTTTGACAAAGAGGCATCCAAATCCGGATGGGTTTTCCCCAAAAATCTTGTAGAAGGAACAAATGAGGAAGTCTGGGCGAATGAGGGACAGGCCAAAGCTGTCCATATCCTTTGGTCCTAATGCACAAGCATCAATTAAGATATGCCAACCATTCTCCTGAGCTATACTCATCCACAGATAAGGATATCTGGCACCAGTCACCCTAGAATGAAGTGGGAAAACAAATAGACCCCTCTTCTTCTTCTTTTTTCTTTTCCTTGTAACCATTTTCCTTAATTTTGCTGAATTAATCCTCAGCCTAGGCCATGAAAACTCTGCTGACATGACTTTGGCTCCTTTCTTCTCAGAGCAATTAACCATGGTTTCTACGGCTTCACTTTCGTAGTCATAAACAGTAAGGAGCCTTTGACTCGAGTGGAAAGGGTAAGATTCTGCTACAAGTTTGAAAGCTGATGTTCTGTTGGCAGTGAAAACCATACAATAATCGTTTTCAGATATATTGAGGAAGGTCATGATCCGTTTCTTTATTGCAGATTCTAATTCTGATTCTTGGCCACCGTGAAGCAGCTGTGTCTTAAGATTCCCCGTCTTGTAGGACACACTGAAGAAGGGAAAATGTGAAATTTGAGGAGGTGAAAGTGGTGGAGTCGAAGAAGAAGAGACAACCTGTTTTCTGGAGTCATGATTTTGTAGCTGGGAATAGGAGAAGAGGCCGATGCCTATATAATCAAGGCAGGTATGGTGAGAGAGTGAGAGCTGATAGTATTCTTGGGCACGAATTTGGTCTACTTGATAGGTTTCAGAGTACTGTGGGTAAGCTTTGGTGAATTCAGTAAATGATTCTTGCAAAGATGGGAGAGACTCAGGATTTGTAAATTGGGTGTTTGGGAAGATAGAGGAAGTGGCTGTCGCAGCAAAGTTTCGGCGACATATTGCTGTGGTGCTTCTGGTCTTGCCCATTTTTTTGTGGGGCTCAGGATAGCCTAGGAGAGGGCTTGGGCAGCAGCCATTAATGCATATTTGGGAGGCTTCTTTTAGGCAAGGTGACTGCATTTTTTTTTTTCTGCTCTCCGTTTCCTTTCTTAGTGGTTTCTTTTCAATGTCTAAGAGGGGTTAGATTATGAGAGGCATTTATAATTATTATAATTATATCTTTGCAGTATTGTGGAACTTTTACTTTGGTTTAAACGTGATGGGGACAGGTTGCTTCCCAGGCTCCACAAGAAGACGTTGAACAGGTCAGATTATAAGTTGATAATGTCTTTGCAATTTTTCACCAAGTTGTGATACGTTTACTTGGCACAGAACATCTCGTAGGCAAAACTACCATTAAGTTAATGAAATTAAACTCAGTTGGCACACTTGAAGCTAATTCTAATTAAAGATAGTGAGGAAACCCTTTTCATATGGAGAAAAAAAAAAAAAAAAGAGGGATAGGACTATTAATGAATTCCAACCTAAACCTTATAAATTTGTCACTGGCAAAGCAATGTGAACTGTATGACTAGATGCACTTGTGTCATCAATCAGCTTTCGAGCATAATTACTTCAACTCTTTACTCTTTCATATTAAAGATGCTCATATATAAAAATATGACACCTTGATAATTTCAAATTTTATGAACTCTTTAAAGGTTTGTTCCATAATTGAGTCCAATTAGCATAATGTTTAGTGATATTACAAGGCTTTTTTACTAGAAATATTATATACATCACAAGTTATAAAGGTGAAAGTTGGACACAATACCAAAGTGGACAAATTTCAAATATTACTCAAATCAAATCCAATTAAGTAAAAATCGAACATGAAACTTCAATTTTGATCATACCAATGATCATTGATTTATTGACATTTATAACTGTATATAGGTGGGAAACATCAATTTTGATGGTCATGCCTGGAGTATGCATTCATGATCTTTGTTTTAAAACTGTACCAAAATAGTTTTGTCATGTCATTCCTCGAGTATCTCACTTCCCTTTGGAAGGTAGATGCAGGACTCTAAAGCAACAAATGTAAGTGGAAGACAAAGCCACCTTTATGTTGGCCACCATTATCGATAATGGCCCAGAAAGCTTCTTTAGAGCGTTTCTAATTTGCTTATGGTTTAAGGCTTTGATTTGTGAAGAAATGAGAAAGCCCCACTCCAGCGCATGTTGAGTAGTGCCCATTTATTGGATGCCATGTGTCCCTCCAATGATTGATAGGGTTAGTTGTATTACTTGGTCCAAGTCCATTTGAAGTGGTGTTATGCTTGTTTTTATATAAAACTTGAAATGGACAGTTCAAATTTCTAATATCAATTACACAAAAGAATAATCAAATTCTATGTTATGTCTGTATTTTATTGTTGTTTTTTCTGACTTAGCAAAGTTCAGTATGGCCAAGTTCCAAAAATTATATATATATAAAAAAAAAAAAAAAAAAAAAAAAAGGGGTATGGCCAAAACATGATTTTATTAACTAAAAAAGCCCCAATTTTTCAAAAGTGTAGATAGCCAAGCCATTCTTGCGTCTTTTTCAAAAATGAAAAAGTAAAGTCAAGAAAGCCTATCATCAAGGAGACATTTGGTGTACTGAAAGATGATAATTATATTTTCCATCTTTTTCTTTGCATTTGAATTCTGCAGGGAAAGAAGCAAGTTCCCTGTTTGAATTCAGCTTCGAATTCCCACTAAGAGGGCAATTTCAAGCCGTAGAATTTGTCTCAGATAGACAGATACCTATTAAAAAATATTTTAAAAAATAGAACTTTCCTTATTTAATTGTTTATTGAAAATTTAAAGTATTAAGTATGTATAGACTTTGTCATTGTTAAGTAAATATAAAATATAAAATGCTTCCATCTGCAAACAATCAAAAGCCATCTATATCTATCGATTGGCCTCATCTGACTAAGCCGCCTTATGTCCAGTTTATATAATAATTTAAAGAAAAAGTCTGCACCAAAATATTATAAAGTAAATAAATAAGGAATTGGCCGGACGTTGTTTTCGAATTACCTCAGCGGCCGTAGGCAGAGTCGCAATATACTGATGAACTACTAATATATATATATATATATATATATATATATATATAAATCATAACTGTTATGCATTTTTTCAAATTTTATTATTAATCTTTTTTTTTTTTTTTTTAATTTTATCAACTGTGAAGTGCTATTATATTTCATAGGAATGTGAAAATTTACTCACCATGAGTCTCAATACAGCAGATAAACTTGTGCACTCTAGGGAGATTGTACATCAAATTGGAAATGATTTGAATTGCTATAATACATTTACTTTGACCTCACCTTTGTAAAACTTAGTTTACATTTTGGAATATAGCTCAAATGAAAAATTAATCATTCTTGTACTGTATAACCTTATATTAATTAAGTATTTAAGCTAAATCAGCCACAGGGCAACTCTCCTTTGGTAAGTAATTGAGAAATGCTGGATGACTATTTTGCTTCATTCAAATAAAAGATGGATGTTTTTGGTAAAGCTGTTCAAGAGTTTTATAAGCAATTTAATTGATGCTAGGTGGAGATAGAATAAACTATAGAAGAAATAGCATATGCTTGAGGATTATGCTATGAATATACTATGAAAGCCCTTTTTTCCTTTTGGTTGGGATTCTTCTTCTTCTACTTGTCAACTTTGTCAATGCTTTTTTTTGGTTAGATAGAAGAGCCAAAGATGCTTCTTCACTAATAAAGGAGCCTTATGATCAGTAGCCTTATAACATGTAGCACCATAACTTTCTTCATTCATTCTATATTCCTTTTCTTTTCCTTTAGCTTTTATAATGTTGGCTTTTTCAGTGTTTCTAAGTTCAATTGATCGTTGTCTATGATTTCAGTTTTTTATTTTAGCTGTTGATGCTCCTGAATACTGAGGCATTAATAC
>CATKHJ010217643.1:0-20223 GCA_949750685.1 Vernicia montana | reverse complement strand
AAGTAATTTATTGAGACTAGCTTAAAAGACCAACGAAGGCCCCTATGAGAAAGGGAAAATGCCAAACTGAGTCTAGGCGAAAGTCCAATAGAAAAAAATACCTAGCAAGTCCAGGCGAAAATCCAAAAGGCACCAAAGACGTAGTTCGGCTAGGCATCATAGACCTCTACGCGAGGCCTATTTCATCAAAGACCTCTAAGTGAGGCATATTATTTTCATTTTCTAAACTCTGTCTATGAAACAGGATTTCTCAAAGTCCTCGGTCAGCAAGGCAAATTATTTGAGGACCTCGATTGACGAGGTAAATCTCTAAAGTCCTCGAGCAGCGAGGCATATTTTCTTGAAAACCTCGATTGACGAGGTGAATATCTAAAGTCCTCGGTCAGCGAGGCAGATTTTCTTGAAGACCTCGATTGGCGAGGTAAATTTCTTAACTCCTCAGTCAGCGAGGCAAATTTTCTTGAAGACCTCGATTGACGAGGTGAATCTATAAAGTCCTCGATTAGTGAGGCAGATTATTTAAATACCTCGATTGACGAGGTGAATCTCTAAAGTCCTCGATTAGTGAGGCATATTTTCTTGAAGACCTCGATTGACAAGGTGAATCTCTAAAAGTCCTCGAACAGTGAGGCACATTTTCTTGAAAATCTCGATTGACGAGGTGAATCTCTAAAAGTTCTCGAACAGTGAGGCACATTTTCTTGAAGATCTCGATTGACGAGGTGAAACTCTAAAGTCCTCGAATAGTGAGGCAGGTTTTCTTGAAGACCTCGATTAATGAGGTGGATTTCTAAAAAGTCCTAAGTCAGCGAGGCATATATTATTATTATTTGAGTATTCGACGAACGAAGCAAATTATTATTATTATTATCTAAAGTCCTCGGTCAGCGAGGCAAATCATTCGAATACCTCGATTAATGAGGTAGTTTTCTAAAAGTTCTCGATTAAAGGGACATAATATTATATAAGACCTCTATCAAGGAGTAGGGGGTCTTCGCAGATTATTTAGAGCCCTTTTCCAATAAGGCAGCATTCAGGTGAATCACAAGTAATGAGAGAAGACATCTACTCCCTTAGCCCGCTCTTCGATACTCTCAATTAAACTAGGGAGTGGGAGGCTTCTGATAAGGGACAAAAAATACCGAACTAAATCAGGATTATAATGGGTCAGACCCAACTGTCTAATCTACCTAAAATCTGAATATTAGAAGGATAAGGTCAAGGTAACATGCAAACAGTCATCCTAATCCAAACTGGTCAAGGAAATCCATACTCAACTCATGTAAGGATCTATCTCTTATAAATACCTCAAAGATTAAACTTCACAGGTATGATGAGCATTACTTCAATAACTTGAATTATTTCAATTACATTCTCTCTCAAACAATTACTGACTTAAGCATCGGAGTCTCTCCCAGGGATCAACCCCTGGAGCCCTTGATCTGCTTTTTCTTTGATCTCAGGTTCTACTCTGTTGATAAATCATCTATCAACAGTATTTGGTAAAATTAGACTCATCACTATTGATTTGGTTATATTTTCATATAATTCATATTTGACATTGGTCTACATGCGAATGTTGATTATTTGTTTGATCCATATAATGATAGATTTTAAACTAAGTATGTGTTTACTTATGATGATACTGCAATTTTATAAATATTTTTATGGTCCTGAAGTACCTTAATAAGGATACTCCCATTATGTTGTTTTAGAATAATACAATATGCATTGCACAAACTAAAAGTGGATATATTAAGGGTGACTGAATTAAATATATTTCACCAAAATTCTTTAATACGCATAAATTTCAGAAGAATGATGAAATAGTTATCTATTAAATTCGCTCGAGTGACAATATAGCAGACTTATTTACTAAGTTCTCATCTAATGTCATATTTGAATGGCTTGTTTTATTGATTGTATGCGCCGTGTTAAAATGTTGTCCTCATCATGGGGAGCGAATCAATATAAGATTGTACTTTTTTTCCTTAATCAAGTTTTTATCTCACAAGGTTTTTTTTGATAAAAAATTTTAATGAGACAATCTGTGCAATGATATAATAGCGCATAAATTGTATTATTTTCCTTAGTTATGTTTTTTCCCACTGGATTTTATAGAAAGGTTTTTAACGAGACATATTCATGGCGCAAGTAATATTTAAGGAGGAGTGTTATAAATAAATTATTATATGTGGATATTACCTAAACATTCTTTAGTATATATTTTAAAGAGATTATAGTATAAGGTTATTTCAGTAATATTGTATATACCAAAACTCAAGTTATTCCTCTATATAAGGGAAGTTAAGATTAATCTAATAATAAAGAGTTTGAAACCCCTTTTCTCTCTACATATTTTTTTCTATCTCGCTTTACTTTATTACTTTATATTTCTTCTTATTATTTTTAATTTGTTGTGTTAATAAGTCGATTTATAACAAATAAGAGATTGTTGAAATCTATTATATACTAAAAGCCATAAAAGATTGTTATAATAACTATAATTTAGTTTGTAGTTAAAAAAAAAAAATCCTTATACCACACAATTCAATTAAAAAAAAACTAAAATCACATTAAAGATAATAAATTATATAATAATAATTATTATAATTAGTTTATAAAAAATATATGATATAATTAATATAATTATTAATATATGATATAATTATTATTATTATTAATTTATAAAAAAAATATGATATATTAAAAAATATGTAAAATTTAGATAAATTTATCTATTAAGAAAAAAAAAATTGTATAGCTCAAAAGACAAAGCGTAAAAGGTTTGAATTCGTAGGTGACTGATATTTATTTTTTACAAGTTTATCCATTTTGGCTTTGAGTTCAAATAAAAATATAAATCATATTATGAAAATAGTTAAAAATGAAATTTGAATCCTTAAATTTTATGATATAAAGATGGATGTCATGACAGTTTGCTCCCCCTAGCTTCACAATTTTTTTTTTTTTAAATTACACTTAAATTTTTAGATTTTTAATATTTGTCCTCTTAAATTTTTATGTTTTTTCATATTTATTTTCTGAAATTTTTATATTTTTTTATATTTACTCTTTTAATTTTAATTTTAATTTTTATATTTTTAACTCATGAAATTTTTATATGTAACCCTTTAACTTTATAATTTTTTTTAATTTTATATCTATAATTTTTTATTTTATGCCCTTAAATTTTTATTTTTTTAATATTTTCCCTTAATTTTTTTTTTATACCTATACCTCTAAGAATTTTTATAATTAAATTTTTATATTTAAATATAACCCTATAAAAAAATTAATACTATTATATTTTATCTTCATATTAAAATTTTGAGTCCGTCCCTGGTTATCTTATTACTAGAGGAGGCAACAAAATGCTAGTTGTTACCCATCTCTTATGATGAAAATAAATGAGAGAGAGAGAAAAAGGGCAAGAGGAAATTCTTTAGGTTGAGCTACTATAAGCCCAACATCTATCGATACATTTCAAAATGTGCTTGAAAAAGACAGACACTTGTTCTGCTTCTGCCGGCTCCATGTTGGTGGAATGAGACCAAAGAAAAGTAGAAAACTATTTTGAAGATCTTCGATTTATTGTTTGTTTGGCAGCAAAATAGTTTATTCATAGAAATTGTTTTTTGAAAAAATATAGTAATTTGTTTTCAATTATTATATCCATAATTAGTTAATTACTGCAGAATATTTTGTCATTTGAAGTAAATTAAAAATTGCTAAAAATTTTAACAATTATAACCATTAACACTTTGAACATTAATTTATATTTTTCTATCTATATAGTTGAATATGAAATGGATCATTTAACCCCATCCTGTAATTTATTTATCTTTCTTGATTTATCTTTTACTATATTTTCTTTGTTTTCTTTGAGAAAAAGATAATAAAATTTGAAAGAAATTTTGAGTTTTTTTAATTAACAAAAATAAACAGAGTGAAGGTGATGGAGGAGAGGGAGAAAAAGAAAGTAAAAGGAATGTATATATGGTGTTGAAAGTAATTAAGGAGTAGTGTTTTTTGTTGGATAAAATAATCTATTTTAATAGGTTATCAAGGCAAATTCTAAGGTTATACTTTGTTTTTCTATGAAAAAATAATTTAATTTATGAAAAAATATAAAAAAATTGTGATTTTTCGTAAAAAAAAATATTTTTTTCGTAATTATGAAATAATTTTTTTTTTGTTAATTTATACATTTTTCGTAAAGTTATTGTTTTACACAAAATAATTCATATTTTGATAAAATTATTTTTTTTTTTTGCAACTAAGAAGAATTACAAAAAAATAATTTTATTTACGAAAAAATATAAGAAGATTGTAATTTTTCAAAAAATAGCCATTTTTTTTGTAATTACGAAATTATTATTATTTTTTTGTTAATTTAGGAATTTTTTCGTAAAATTATTATCTTGTACAAGATAAGTCATATTTCGAAAAATTAAAACTATTTTCGCAACTAAAAAAAATTACAAGAAAATATAAGAAAATTGTAATTTTTCATAAGAGAACTATTTTTTTTTGTAAAATAAATTAAAATAGATTTATTTTGATTTATAACAAAGTAACTATAGAATATACCAGGTTATCAAAATACATTTAGTTGAAAAGAATTTATCTATTTAAATATTTAATTATAAAAAAAATTAACAAAATTAAACACCAACATAATAATTCTTTGTTTTTTTTTTTAATACCAACATAATCATTCTTATTAATTATATTACTAATGAATGTTTAAGCATTTGCATAATTACCTAAAAAAAAAAACAAAGCATTTGCATAAAAATAAACGTCTTCAGTGACAATTCCAAATCATAGGAAGCAATTGAAAGTTCATAAAAATTAGTTCATAGAATATTTTTATTTTATTTGTAACTTCTTATGTTTGTTAAAATATGACACACTATAATAAATATTATAATTAATAGTAAAAATTTTAGCAGTAAAAATTTGCTATTATAAAGTAATATATGACAACATTAAAAAATATTACTGCTACTTTTTTTTTTTTTTTTTTTTTATTACATTTGCCGCTAAAATATTAATATATAATACATGTGAAAAGTTGCTACTAAGTACTAACTACCAAATTTGGCAAAAAAAAAAAAAAAAAAAAAAAAGTACTAACTACCAAGATTATGCTTATATACCAAATATATATATATAATTTTTTTCCTTTATGAGCATTGGATGAAATAAATTATTTCTTGGTGAAAGTTGAAACTTGCACATATTATTTTTTGTTTTACATGTTAGATAGTTGTAGATTATATAATTTTTTTTTTTGGATAATTTTTTGACAACAAATTAATTTTATTAAAAAAAAAGTTATATTTTTAATTTTATCTCAAATTTATATAAAAAAAAAAATAGTCAAAACAGCCAAAACGAATCGAATTAAACTGAACTTTTTCGATTTGATTTGGTTCAGTTTTTGTAATCCCAAGAATGACAATCCTAAAAGGGATGAATAAGATTATTAAAATTTATAATGCAACTAGACAACTTATATACAATATATCCCAAAAACAAATAAATAAACAAATGTAAAGAGATTGAGAAAGTTTAGTCAAGTTTTACAGTAGTTCGGAGTACAAACGTCTCTTCTACGTTCACTTCTCTTAAATCAAACTGATTTAAAGTTCCACTAGAAGAATGAGATTTCACCTAAAACTTTACAAATTTAATTCTTCGAGATTTCGTCATTTACAATAGATTTCATGATATTTCACTCAAATCTCTTAAATACAAATATGTTTTTGTATTTTAAGTCTCACAAGACTTTTTACAAGCTAGAATAAAAGATGAGAATAAAGCTTTGTAGCTTACAATTAAGAACACTCAAAGAAATCAAAGATTTAACACTAATGTTCTAAAAACAAAGTATGAGAATCACATATGAGAAATGAAGTTTTTTAATTTGTATAACACTTGATTTTCACTTGGCAAAAGTTGTTATCTTCATTTGAACCTTTTAGTATTTATAGGAATGATAAAATATGATTGTTGGGCTCTGAAACAAACAAGAACATGCTCCCTCCAGACTTACATCAACTCTTTTCAGTCTTTCAACGACTATATCTTTTAAGGTCTGCACATCTTGAATGTGCGTTCACTTTCTTGAACATATGTTTAAGCTTCTTGAACCAGAGGTTCACAATTCTAAAGGCTCGTTCATTTTCATTATGTGTGAACAATAGTATTTTCATATCTATGATGAACGTGCGTTCATTTCCTTGAATGTGTGTTCATCTTCTTGAAAGCTCGTTCAAAACTATTCTCTGTGAATAGTAATTTTTGTTCATATTATTGAACATGCGTTCATCTCCTTGAATGTGGGTTTAAGTCTTATAATAGCTTCCAACATGCTTTCCTCAATGTTAAATTAATCTTAAACTACATATGACCATAGTTCAAGTATATATCAAGTAATTTTATCAATTTTACTAAGTTTTGTTAAACATCAAAACATAAATAAGGTCAACAATTTCCCCTTTTTGATAATGATAAAACTTAAGAAAAATTGAACTTTAACAATCAAATCAAGAAAAATAATTGAACCTTAATAATCAAATACCCCTTTTTTTTAAACAAACAACCTTTCTCCCCCCCCCCCCCCCCCCCCCTTTTTGTCATAATCAAAAGGTGCAAAGCAAGTAATAGGAATTTATCAAAACATAACATGCTTAAAAAATTACTATTGCTCCCCTTAAAATTATGCATAGGTTTCAACTAAATATCATTAAAATTGTAAATTTCTAATGTACCAATATATCCAAAATGATGTAAACAAGTAAAATAAGAAAATGTGCCAAAGTAAAATCATCATAAGCATGAGAAATAAAATGACAATAAGTAAACTAAGCATTCGGAGAAGGTGTTAAGGGTTGGTGAGAGGGTTAAGGTCCAGTGAAGATGTCTTCAAGAGATGCACCAAGAGTAAGTTGACGGTGAATGTCCTGAACTGATTGATGAAGAACCCGTTGGTTTGCCTCCAAACCATCTAACTTGGTGTAGACATTATTCTTAAAAGTAGTAAGGCGCTCTATAAGCTGATGAAGAATATCATCCAAAGCAGTCCTAAATGATGTATCTACACCACTAGCAGGCTGTCTATACTTCTCTTCTTAGGTGGAGGTATTGTAGTTTCTTCACCTTGTTGTTTCGTTGCTTGCCCAGATTAATCCTCATCCATGTAGGCATCAATATCCGCCTCATCATCTCCATCATCCCTTCAACTCTAATGAATGGTTTTCCTTTCTTTAGGTCAACTGGAGTAGTCCTTCTCCATTGCCCTGTTTGGGGATCTTTAATTGCTATCTCCATTTCTTTGAATGTGTTCATTCTCGAATAATCCTTTGAAGAAATAATAACTCGGTGTTGTTCATCATCAGGAGTAATACACTAAAAGTGGTTATCAATAACAATAACATACATCCCCATAACTAATTTTACTAAGGTCTAAAGAGAATTTTGCTTAAAAGACTCCGCAAACATTCTAGCACAATCAAATTTTTCATTGCTAACCAATTATCCTAAAGCAAACAACTCCTGTTTAGTGACATTTCCATTACCGTCACCCTTAGCAAATACCGAAAAGGTTAATAATCTATGAAAAATTCTAAGAGCAATATTTCTCAATTGAGTTGCCTTACCATAGTGATACCAATATTGAATTCCAGTTAAGGTTTCCTACAATGGTGAGGCTTCCCAATTAGTCGGTATATTAACTGGACCATCATTAGGCAAATCAAATATAGTGGCAATATTGACAATAGTCATTTTTCTTTTCTTATTTTTCAACATAAACTCCATATCACCATTTCTTTCACATATCAATGTAGTGAAAAATTCAAAGAGCAAATTCAAATAAATATCTTCATTTATCCTAGCAAATCTCATTGACCCAAAGAATCTAGTGCAATAATCAATAATTTCATCATTCAAACCCAATTTTTTTAAATCACTGAAATTAAAAGGACAACCATTTACAATTCTTTTCCCGTGAAACATTTCAAATCGTTCATTGAGTTCGGGAGTAGCAAATTTAAGCCCAAATTGTACCTTTTATTGTGGTTGAGTTGGTTGAGGAGGAGCACCTTCTTGTTCCTCAACCAAAGAGCTTTTCCCTTTTTCCTTTCTTGAAGGTTTCTTTGCAATACTTTTTGTTCGATTCATTTTTAAGTTTATTTGGAGAATATGTGATGTGGGTTTTGTGTGGGAAAGGCCAAGGAGTTTTGGAGAATTTAGGTTGAGAGAAATTTGATGATTTTGAAGAAAAATGGCTGTTTGGTTCGAAGGGCATGTTTTTAAAATCCCATTTTGAAAGAGCATTCAAGTGGTGAACGAGCGTTCAAAGTGCTGTTGTTTGAATTTTAAATTTCCAGCTTCGACTTGAATGTGTGTTCATAGTTGTGAATGTGCCTTCAAAATGCTACTATCCCTCAAATCAATTTTTGGCAAAAAATGAACGTGCGTTCAGCCTGGATTTTCAAGATTTTAGGCTAGTATCAAGGATTTTAGTTACCAATCTTACTTGGTCCCTCATGTATCAAATTTATGCATATGATTTTAATAATTTTGGTAATATTATTATATATTGAAGTAGTAATGTAAATTCATAAAATTTAACCACTTAATTCTCAATTTTATACAACAATAAACAATTACCATTGAAAATATGCAAATACTCATGAAATTTATATTAACAAAAAAAATTACGATACAAACACATCAATTATAGTTAGACATTATTTGAGTGATGTCAATCATACTAAGTTCCTTTTAAATATAATAAAATGCCTTTTTATCTAAGGGTTTGGTAAAGATATCTGCTAATTGATGTTTTGTATCAACGAACTCAAGTGCAATGGTTCCTTAACTAGCATGATCTCTGAAAAAATAATCTCTAATATATGTGTTTGATCCTAGAATGCTGAATGAGATTCTTTGACAAATTTATTGCACTAGTATTATAACATCTAATGGGAATGCCATGGAATGAGTAACCAAAATCTTCAAGTTAGGTTCTCATCCATAAAAGTTAAGTACAACAACTTGCGGCTGCAACGTACTCGGCTTCCATGGTTGATAATGCAACTAAATTTTGTTTCTTCGAAAATCATGAAATTAGCATGATTCCTAAAAATTGACATGCACCACTTGTACTTTTCCTATCAATTTTGCATCCACCATAATCCGCATCGGAGCAAGCATATAAATCAAATGAATAACCTTTAGGATACCACAAACCTAAATTTAGAGTATCAACAAGGTATTTTAAAATTCTTTTAACTTTGACAATATGTGATTCTTTAGGATTAGATTGAAAACATGCACACATGCAAACACTAACAAAATATCCGGCCTATATGCGGTTAAATATAACAATGAACCTATCATGCTTCTATAAAGTTTGGAATCAACAGATTTACCTTTCTCATCAACTTCTAACTTTATTGAAGTCCCCATTGGTGTGGCTTGAGGTTTAGTATTTTTCATTCCAAATCTTTTGAGCAACTATTTGGTGTATTTGGTTTGGTTTATCAAAGTACCATGCTCGAGTTGCTTGATTTGAAGTTCCAAGAAGAAATTTAGTTCTCCCATCATGCTCATTTCAAATTCACATTGCATAGACTTAGAAAATTCCTTGCAAAACAAATTATTAGTAGCACCAAATATAATATCGTCAACATATATTTGTACAATTACAATGTCTTGCTTATGATGTTTGATAAAAAGAGTGGTATCAACTTTTTCCTTTGAAAAACCTTTTTGTAATAAAAATGTGCTCAACCTATCACACCAAGCTCTAGGAGCTTATTTCAAACCATACAAAACTTTAGTCAATTTAAACACATGGTTTGGAAATTTTTCATTTTCAAAACTCGAAAGTTGTTCAATATATACTTCTTCTTGAATAAAACCAGATGAAGCTAATTCCGACCGAGGTAGAATCATTCAATCTTACTTGAGTTTGAATGTGAGCTGGTGCGACCTGTAAGAAGAAATAAGAGTCAAGTGGGCTAGGCGGGGTGCTTAGCAAAGCCACTCCGACGGTCAAGTTAGATGGTTGACTCAATTTAGAAAATTGAGGACAGTGTATTGTATTACCTGTGTATATGTGAATGTACCTGTGAAGGTTGATTTCTTGAGGTATTTATAGGATACAAGTCATTACATGAGTTGAGTATGAATTACCTTGACCGGTTTGTATTAGAATGATTATTAGCATGTTGTCAGCCTTCTATTTGGAATCGAATTCCGTTTCATGATGGCTTGATCTTTACCGTTTTTTGGGCTTTTAAGCATATTGTATTGGGTTGGGCCCATCTTACTTTATAATCCAGTTCCGTATATTTTGTCCATTATCAAAACCATTTAAGAATGCACTTTTCACATCCATTTAAAAAAACTTAAAATTTTTATTACAAGTATAAGCAAGTAACACTCTAATTGTTTCTAATCTAGCTACGGGAGTATAGATTTTATCATAATCAATACATTCTTCTTATGAGTAGTCTTGAGCAACTAACCTTATTTTGTTCCTTACCACAATTCCCGATTCATCCAATTTGTTGCGAAACACCCATTTTGTGTCAATCACCGGATGATTTTGTGGTCTTTGAACCAAAGTCAAAACTTGGCTTCTTTCAAATTGATTTAGCTCTTATTGCATAGCCAATACCCATTGATCATCTAGAATTGTTTTTTTTTTTTTTTATAATGTTTTTTGGCTCCACTTATGATAGAAATGCAAAATATTCACAAGTGTTGTAGACTCTTGACCTTATCCTTACACATTGGTTGAGGTATTTATAAGTGGAGCCATTTATAAGTGAGGGTGGAAGGAAAATAAATTTGGAAATAAAAAAAAATTTAAAAATTCAACTTTTTTTTTTTTTTTTTGGATGGAGGGAATTGGAAAGAAAATAAAGTTATTTTCCCTTTTTCAGTTCCATTTGTTTTGCAAAAAATATTTTTTTGAAAAATATTTTTCGTATTTTCTGATATTTGGAACGTTTCGGAAAATTAATCAACATAAAATATTTTTCTGATCAATGAAAAATTAAGCAATTTTTAAGAAAAATGACTTCATCTTTCAAAAACGAGAAGTCATTTTTCGGATTTTAATAAACTCATTATAATGAAATAAAAATATATAAATATAAATTTATTAATCCGCCGATCATCGATACTCACAACCGAAGACTACCGATGATCACCGTCGGCCTCTGGCGACCACCTACAATCATCACCGATTATGTATTTTTTCTTATATGTAATAATAAAATTTTAAAAATATAAATTTTTTTTAAGTTTAAATATGTTTATAGTCTTATAAATTAAAATGTTTAATATTTTTTAATTAATTTTTAATATTGTAACCAAACAACAGAAAATTAATTCTTTGAAAAATATTTTTCCAAAACAAATTATTTTCCGTGAAACAAACGGAGCCTTCATTTATTTATTCTTTATGTATGTTAATCCTTTGTTTGGATGAGAAAAAAAAAAAAGGAGGAAAAAAAATAAGGTGAAATGAAGAATCCCTTTTGTTTGGAAAGAGAGGGAAAATAAACATTGTTTTCCTCCCATCATTTTCTCTTTAAAATTGGAGAGAAAATAAATAAGAAAGAGACGAGAAGGGAAAATAAATTTATTTTCCTTCCTCTCACTTTATCTAAACAAAAGCGAGGAAAATAATTATATTTCAAAATTTTTCTTCCCTTATTATTTTCTCTCTTTATTTTTCTTCCTCTCTCCTTTATTATCCAAACATATAAAAATATTAAATTTTATTAACAAAAAATAATTATAATAATATATTATTGCTACAAATTATAATTTATATATTAATAAATTAAAAATTTGCTTATTATAGTTAGTTCGGTTTAAATTTTAAGGTAATTAAATCGAAAATCGATAATTTTTAAAATAAAAAATTAAACTAAACCAAATTGAAATCTAGGTATCTAAATAACCAAATTTCATTGATTCAGTTTAGTTTTTCAGTTAAAACTAAATAGGGCACACCCTTAATCACAATCCATCTTTATTTTCGTTTTTTTTTTTTTTTTTTTTTTTTATTATTATTGAAACATAGTATATAAACAATTCTTTAAAAAATAAAAATATTAAAATTAAAATTCTTAATATTCTATTATATGCAATGAAAACAAGAAAAGTTATTTAATATACCAAACACGATACACTTTAATTCATATAAATATGAGATTTTCTATAAATTTATTTATGTGAGTTACACATATTTATGAATATCTTAATACACTTGATGCATTTATTTAATTTTATTTTATTTAATACATATTATCTCTCTAATATTTTTTCTCTTTTTATTTTTTTACTTATTTTTTCAACTAATTTTTTTATTATATTTTATAAATGAAATAGTAATTATAAATATAAAATAAAAATAACTCAATTATAAATTTATTTCAAATATAAAAATATTAAATTTAATTAAATTTCATATTATAAATTGTCTTTCTAAATGTGATAAATCACATTTACAAAAATTCATTTGCAATTTATAAATGAATACACATTTGTAATTTATTTTTTTCCAAATTCACCATAAATATTAATGGGAAGACTCTTCCTCTCACACTCAAAATGTAAGAAGCATTATCATTAAACCAAGTGTCCATTGGCTCGTGCTTAATAATTTTTCATTAAAAAAAAAAATCAAGTATTTAACCATTAATACTTATGTTTTCAGATCCGGTTCGATTTTAAAATCAGTAAAGACAGAAAGTCACGGGTCAAAAATTCAATCAGTATCAAACTAAAATTAAATTAAATATATAATAAATATTATATACAATATATTATAATTAGTATTACATATGTTTTAGCACATTAAAAATCATGATAAAAAAAATATATCTATATAAAGTGAATAAATTAAATAAGCATTAATTAGTAAATTTATTAAATAATAATTGAAATAAAATTATATATATATATATATATATATTACTAATTTGATAGATTTAAAATATATTAAATTTAATAGATTTAATTAAAAAAATAATAGATATAATTTTTCAAATGGAAATGAGATAAATAATTAAATTATTTTAATATATATTAAATAATAAATTTGAAAAAAAAATAACAAGATATCAACTTAACTTAGTAAATAGTGAATTGAAAGACTTTTAAAAAATCAAATGTTTGATTCCGTGCAAAAGTTTTTTTTTTTTTAATTACATTTGAAAATGAATAGGTTCAACCATATGGACCGTGAATAGGTTGACCAGTTCATTGATTATCTGATTAATTTAGAGTAATTTAGAGGATTTTACCCATTTTTTATAAAATGGATTTATTATATAATTCGGATCCATCGGTAGTCTGGTTACCGACTGATTTAGAGGGTTTTTACCCATTTTTTATAAAATGGATTTATTATATAATTCGGATAGATTAGTAGTCTAATTCACAAATTTTCGATTCGACTGTTCGGTATGATCAGGGTTTCAAAACAGTGATTAATATAATGACCTCAATTCTTGTTTTTAGTTCATACCTAAGAATCTTTCTGTTTAACTATATCCTTTTTAATTTTTATTATCTTCAATAACTTCATTAATGTAATGACGTTAGTATGACATAATAAAGTCAAACTCTCTTCATTTCTCTCACGGGTAGCAAATCCATCCCACTAACGCCACGTGTCTTCTTCCTATATTACTATTATTCTGAATTATTGTCTTATCCGATTAATCACCACCATTTTCCCAACCACACCAATCAGATTATGCATCGAAGGGTTATATATGCGTCGCACGTGTGGAAGCAAATTATGCATTATATAAAAAAAAAATTAAAATTAAAATTAAAATTTTCATTAGGAGGACAGAGATTCTTCATCAGTAGTTAGAATTTGAAAGTGTAACTTAAGGGTAATTTTGTCATTATAACAATAAGAATAACACTGTCAAAAACTTTAATAAAATTGAAATTAATTTATTTTACAATAAAATATAAAATAAAAAAGGTTTAATGAGGTGAGAAGTGAGGAGAGAGTGACTCTGAGATAGCGTCAACTTCGGTCCGACTGAAACATTAATCGCCAGGCTGTTCACAGCTGTACTCCACAGGTTGTGTACAACCAATACTCTCTCTAACCTATATTTCTATCTCCGTACACTATCCCTAGAGAGAGAAACTCTAAACAATTAAGAGATAGAGAGAGAGATTTGGATTTCAATTACCAGAATCCAAAGACCAAAATCTAGAAAATGCTCAACACAATACTGGCAGTAGTGTTTGGTAATGCTGGTAGTACTAGTTGTGATGCGCATTACGCACCGTTTCAACTACGCCTATTCTCCCTCACCACTATCTGCACGCATCCCCATGTCATCCAGCCTGTTTCTGTTACACTTCTTCTTTCATCTTCATCTTATTAACAAACTTTAAACCGTCTCACTCTCTCTCTCTCTCACACACACTCTTATCTCTAGAACTTGCATAGTGATAGTTGGCCTCTCGCTTTTCAAAAAACCTAACTCAGTCGAAAGGGCAGAGCCAGTGTTAATGGATCCCTGCCCTTTCGTTCGCCTCACCGTAGGCAATCTCGCTCTCAAAATCCCTGTTGCCACTAAACCAGCTCGCTCCGTTGTTCACCCATCTTCGTCGCCGTGCTTCTGTAAAATTAAGCTCAAGAACTTTCCGCTTCAAACGGCTGTTGTCCCTTATATTCTTCCCGAGAACAACCAGTTCCCTGAAGGACAGGCCCAATCTCTTGCTGCTACCTTCCATCTCAGCAAGTCCGATCTCGACCGCCTAGTGGCGAAATCTATTTTTGCTGGAAAGCTTTACCTCAAAATCTCTATCTACACTGGACGCCATGGCACTACCTGTGGAGTTAACTCTGGAAGACTGTTGGGGAAAGTATCCGTGCCGTTGGATCTGGCAGGAATAGAGTCTAAGGCTTGTGTGTTTCACAATGGGTGGATTTCTGTTGGGAAACAAGCTAATAAGGGATGCTGTACTCAGTTTCATTTGAATGTCAAGGCAGAACCGGATCCGAGATTCGTTTTTCAGTTTGATGGCGAGCCTGAGTGCAGTCCCCAAGTGTTTCAGATTCAAGGGAATATTAGACAACCAGTTTTCACTTGCAAGTTCAGTTTCAGAAGCACCGGCGACCGGAATCAAAGATCGAGGTTTGTATTTTAGCTTCAAATATGAGTTTTTATTTTTATAATTAGTTACAAGCTACTTTAGGGTTTAAGCGATTCCTCTTGTTTGATTCTTACTCTCTTTTTTGTTTCGCACGATTCCATGGATCTGAATGCAATTAGTTTTTAATTTGAATTTTGTATGAAAGAGTAAAGCTTGCCAAACTGTGCGGTAAAGCTACATTTGGTGATTTTTGATATTCAGGTTGTTTAGCTTTACTCATTCAAAAAGAGGCTCAAAGTTAAAGGCTCTAGCTAGATCGTGTTCTTAATTGAAACCGTAAATTCCTTTTGTGAATAATAGATTAATGAGACTAAAACTGACACAAATCCCATTAAAGTTATATCCTAACCTACTTTTTAAATTTGATGGTTGATTTTGGAAAAGTTTGTTCTTTGCTTGCTAATTAGTTTGTTTCCATGTTTGTCCCTGTTGATTCACAGGTCATTGCAATCCGAGCCAAGCAGTTCAAGAAGTTGGCTTAGTTCATTTGGTAGTGAAAGGGAAAGACCAGGCAAGGAACGAAAGGGATGGTCAATAACAATACACGACCTTTCTGGCTCACCAGTAGCTGCCGCTTCAATGGTAACGCCTTTCGTGGCTTCTCCCGGCTCTGACCGAGTGAGCCGTTCTAACCCTGGCTCTTGGCTCATACTTCGCCCTGGTGAGGGTACCTGGAAACCTTGGGGCCGTCTCGAGGCTTGGCGCGAGCGCGGTGCTTCTGACGGACTGGGGTACCGGTTCGAGCTAATTCCAGACACTAACGGCGGCATGTGCGCGGCCGGCATTGTATTAGCGGAGTCAACTCTAAGGTCGAACAAAGGCGGGAAGTTCCTAATTGATTTAGGTTCGAACTCGAACGGGCGGTCAACGCCTGTGAATTCGATGTCGCCGGTATGTAGTCCGAGAAGCAGCGGCGATTTTGGGTACGGGCTATGGCCTTACTGCATGTACAGAGGGTTTGTAATGTCGGCTAGCGTGGAAGGAGAGGGCAAGTGCAGTAAGCCTAGCGTGCAAGTGAGTGTGCAGCATGTGAACTGCACGGAAGATGCAGCTGCTTTTGTGGCATTAGCTGCAGCCATTGATTTGAGCATGGACGCTTGCAGGCTTTTCTCTCAACGACTCAGAAAGGAGCTCTGTCAAGATCGGGATTTACTTGGCTGAGTCTATTTACGGTGTCGTTTTATGTTAATTTTTCCATTTTTAATTTTTATCTTGTGTGGATGGATTTTGTATTCCATCGCAATGAGTTTTTTAGTTTTTAATACTAACGAAACTTTGTACAGTGAGGGAGAGCTTAGACAGGCACGCTTTGTTTTTACTCGTGTGGCTTGTATTAATTTTAATTTTAATTTTTTTCTTTTCCTTCCAAAAGAGGTTTGTTTTTGAAATATTGTAGTCGCTGACTTTAAAATCTTTTTATTTATTTATTTATTTTTCAATGTACAAGTATGAGCTGGAATTATTATGGCACGTCAAATGTTGGTTGGCAACCAATTAGATTATATTGATAATTTGCTATGGTCTCTTTTCAACTTTTATTGGCAATAAAGCTAAAATTTTCTCAATCTAGAAAGATAGAGTTCATTATCATTATTTATTGTTTTTAAAAAATTTAAAAGAGCTTAGGATGGATTGTTTTGAAGGATTTCTATATATTTTGTAAAATTCATCAATTGTACTTCAGTATTTATTTAATTTAAAAATTTGAGTTATATTTTATAAATTTGTTAAAATTTATTATATTTTAAAATTTTAAAAAATGAAGGGATTTTTTATTTTATAAATTTTATTTAAATTCATAAATTTTAATTAAATTTATAAATTTTCAAACGAGATTATAGAAGATAATCGCAGTTGGTTGTTGGTCGTTTTTTGTTGTTTCAAAAAAATTAAAAAATAATTAATTATACTAAATTCAAATAATAAGATGATTAAATTATAGAGTGATGAATAATACGTAGATTAATTATAGAGTAATAGATAATACGTATATTAATTATAGAGTAATTAATAATGATAAAAATTAAAAAAAAATTAAAGTTTTATTGATTTTTTAAAATAACAAATAATTTGATTTTTTTTAATGACAATTAAAAAGAAATGGAGAGAATAGTTATAAATTATATTTTTATTTAAGTATTGTTATAAAGGATAATTATAAAGTTATAGTCTGAATTTTTTTCAAATTTTTTATTTTATTAACTAATTATTTGAACTGATAAATTAGGTGCATTTGGAAGAAATTTCTTGTCGGATTATTCAAATTGCATCACTTCTCCATTTTATTTGATTACTTAAATTTTCTTTTTTAATTACATTCTCTTTCATTTTGTTTATATTTCTTAGAAAATTTTAAATTTTTTTTAAAGGAAAAAAACGAAATAAATAAAATGAATATTTAAGTATATTATCATTTGTCACGTAAAATGATTAATTTTAATTTTTTTAGTGAGATATATTTGATTTAAAAAACACTTTATTAGTTAAAAAAACACAAATAGAAAAAATGAATAAAATTCAGACAATAATAATATAATCATCCATTACTATTACTATTATTATAATAATAATAGTAGTTAATAGGAAATGTTGATGATAGCTGTAATGCACTTGTAGTAAGTCGTAGGGTCATTCAGTGGATTGCAATTTGGAAATGTTATTAAGAAATAAGCAGCATACTCGGCATAGAATCATGGTTTGGTATGACTTTATGATGGAACTATTTATTGTTTTTTAATTATAGAGAAGATTAGCTGACTTCCACAACAAGACCATAATTAATGAAAGTTTCCTGTGTAATTTTTAAATAAGTAGGGTTGTTAATTATTATAACTCCTTCAAATTCTTCTCACATTTTTATTATAATTTTTAAAACATTTAATATTTAATTACAAGTTGACTGCTATTAATTTTCTTTAACCCTTTATCTTACAAGTAAATTTTTTTTTTACTTTTAATTTTTTTAAAAAAGAAAATAAAAATTTAATTTTTATGATATATGTGATTGTAATTCCAAAATTTATAAATTTATTTTATAATCTTATAAAATTTAAAAGAATATAATAGATGTTCAAGTAATACAAGTAAAAATAAAAATATTTTACTTGTTTTACCAGTAATTTAAAAAAATATTTTTTCAAATGATTTATAAAATATTATTATTTTATAATTTCTATTTATAAACAAATTTATATTCTTAAACTTTTTAAAATATTTTTTGTGTTTAACTTTTTTATATATATTATTCTTATGATAAATATTGTACTTTAATTATATTATAAAACAATTAATTCTATTATTACATGAAAACACACTATTTTATACTTTATCCCTTTCATATTAGATGACGTTTTGGATGTTTTATATTTTTTTCATAATAGACGACGTTTTATAATTTCAATAGAGCATTTATTTCATTTTGTCCATTTTTACCTTTTTTTTTTAATCTTCATTAAATATATTTTTTAGAATTTAGAGGAATATTTAATGAGAATAATTTAGTATTTTCATTCATTAATTAAATAGAGTTAATTAGTTTCTTAATATTTGTGCACACTTCCAAAACGTCATTTATTATGAAATGGTAAGAATATTTTTTAAAAATATTTTATTATTTATCGAGTCAAATATATTATTTTTATGGTAAATATTTTTTCTTTTGTAATTTTTAGCCCAAAACTCAACGAATAAATAATTGAATAGTATTACAGAATTAATTAAAGAGTAGGTTAAACAGAAACTAAAAAAAGTGTGTGGTAGGACCTGGCGGATTATAAAAATAGGTAAAGTTTGTGGTAGGGGGCAGAGGCAATAGTTGGACAAATGGGGTTTGTGGTGCGTGCGAAGCGAATGAATGGGTCCCGTTCCGTCCGGTCCAGTTCAGGGCAGGCAGGCATGTTTCTATCCAACTAAATTAATTAATTAAATTACTATATTGTGAAGAAATGGTTTAGAAGGGACCATGCATACTAAGATTCTAACCCAAAAAAAAAAAAAAAAAAAAAAGAGTATAATTTACTATATATAAACCAAAAGTAGAGAAAGAAAGGAAGGTGGTCAAAAAGGTCACAGATATGCATGTGGAAATGGAAGAGTAAGAGGCAAATGTGTGCAAAAATTGTGAAAACGGGACAAGAATCATTTTATTTTTGTAGGCAATTTTTGAGTGTTGTTGATAACGGCAGAATTGAATATTGGGAGTAACTGGGGTATGTTCTGTTGGGAGTCTAAGATTAGGAGTCACGTTAACGCCTTTTGATTGTTGAAGAATGAATAGTAATAACAAAGGGGTCCATTCAGGCCTGAGGGTCTTTCCTCTCAAGCAAATAACTGCCATGATTTTTTTTTCGAAAATGAATTTGAGGCTGTATGGGTAGAAGACAGGTTGTGTCACCCATGACGTGCTTAACTGGGGGACCAAATATACCAAATTTCATTAACAAATTTGGAAATTGAAATTAAAGAATGTGCCCATCACTGTACTTCCATTACCTGCCCATTGATTCCAGGGTAATTAATGGCAAGTGTTTATCTTTTCGCCTGTGCACGACAGAGTACGCAAATGCAATTAAATCTAAATATTTTTTTTTTAATTTTAATTTATTTTTCGCTTTAAAAATTTATTCTTTGATATTTATATTAAAGCACTGTAAATTTTAAGGAAAATATTTTTTTTATTTTCTAATTTTTAAAAGATTTTAAAAAATTAATTAATGAAAAATATTTTTTTTGTGAATAAATAATAAAGCCAATTTTTAAAGAAATGACTTCTTTTTTCAAACTAAAAAAAAGAAGTCATTTTTCTAATATGGCATAGCTTGAATTGTGGTATGTGTACATAATGGTATCAGAGCCAACTAATGATATTGAAAATATTAAAAAAGATTTTTTTAAAATGAAATGTTATTCGTTATATATATATATATATATATATATATATATATATATATATATATATATATATATATATATATATATATATATATATATATA
>CATKHJ010217626.1:0-12501 GCA_949750685.1 Vernicia montana | reverse complement strand
TAAAGTTTAGGTTCATCACATATAACTATCAGGTTCATTAGATATAAAGTTTAGGTTCATCATATATCACATGCAAATTCATTATCTTTTATACTGTCATATATAACTATCAGGTTCATTAGATATAAAGTTTAGGTTCATCATATACCACATACAGATTCATTATTTTTTGCTATCAGATTCATGATTATAAATCAATACTAAATTATCTATTTTGTTTTTTTATTAATCAACAACTAGTTTTGTTATTTCGATCAAATAGAATTCAAAGTAAGGGTATTGATTAAAAGACAATTTTCAATAATATCATATATGACTGATCAACAAGTGAGAGATAAATACAAAAAAAAACTGAAAGCAGAAAATCTAGGCAAATAGAGAGTAGCAAAACGTTTGCAAGATCTAACACTAATAGAATAATAATAATAATAATAATATGAGCAAAAGAAACTATGGTTTGAGAGAATCAGTTGCGTGAAGAAGACGATGAACAGTAGAAAAACGATTTTGATTTAAAAAAAAAAAAAAAAAAAAGAGGCAGCGTGTTTTTTGTTTTAATGAAACTGCATGTTTTGGACTTAGGTTCATGGTACAAGGTGGACCTGGGTACATAATATAACAACTCGGCCATATTTAGTTGATATTCAATTGCAACTACAAAAATTGAATGAAAATATATTATACGTATCTAATTAATGACTTCTTATTAATTAAAAAATTTATTATAAGATTTTGATAATATAATATCCTCTAAATTATCAATGAAGATTTGTTGAAAACTTAATTACAAAAAATTAATATAATAGTTTTTTTTTTTTTGCCAAATTAATTACAAATAAATTTTAATATAATATACAATATTATATTAAAAAATTAATATAATAGTTTGCCGTAACAGTTGGTGACAACTGTTACGGCAAACTATTATATTATATATTTCGTTTTTATTTTTATTTTATAAACTTATGCGGTCCTTGTTTGGCAAAAAAAATAAATAAAAAAATAAACTTATGCGGTCCTTAATTATCGTTTAGTCATTTTCATGTTTATTTTGTCCTGTCGTTATAATAGTACTCTAAAGTCTCTACTAAAATTCATAATATGATATAAGAAATCATAACCACCTTGGTAATTAATGGTAAAACTTTGAAAGGAGATTGGAAACGTATGTGACTAAACCAAGACTTGAATTTTACATCAGATTCGTGTGAAAGAAAAGGGAGGGTCTTATCTAATGAATTTTATCATTCAGTTCAAAAAAAAAAAAATGTAAATTCTTTTCCAAAACAACAATTGGATTAGGGATTTGATATTTTTCATATAAATTTTTAAAGGTTTGTGTTTTCATATAAAAATATCTCTTCTTATTTAGTAATAATTATTATTTTTCAATTCCTTCATCCTTTCAAGTGGTTCATAAAAATACACAAATCTAGGATACAAAAACAAGTAATTGAATTTGGCAAAAAAAAAAAAAAAATAGAAGTAATTGAGTGTAGTACCCTTATCATAGATTTAAATTCAAATCTCTCTAGCTCTGCTACTAGAAAATAAATAAATAAAAGAACAAAACATAATTCTTATTTAATAAGTCAAATTATCATGTATACAGTTGAAGCCTTTTAAATCACGAATTTGTAACTAATGGAGTCTTTTTTTTTTTTTTTTTTTGGTAAATTCAATTCTAACTAAAGCTCGAATTCGAGATTTTATCATTATGAAAAATATTCTAATACCAGTTAATAAAAAATGTATTGATGGGTCTATTTATTTTAAATGCTGATAATTGTTATTGGTAGCTGATAATTAATGACTAATAGCTGATAGTTAAAAAATATAATCATTTTGTAAGATTTTGCTAGCTGTTAGCCTGTTATTGTTAAAATGTTAAATAATAGTTAGGGTATAGTTTATTTTTAATATATTATTATATATCTTAGTTTTTTTTAATGTGTGATATAAATCGTAAGAATGATAAAATTAATAGTTGAAAAATTACAAATAATTTTAATATTTTAATAAATTTTCATTATAGTTATATAAAAATCAATTTGAAAAAATATTTTTATTAATAATAATTTTTTATAGGAATAAGATAGTTTAAATTTAAATCAATTATTAGAAAAAGTTTCAAAATAGAGCTTTTCAAAATAATAATTGTTTGGATTCCTAACAACTATTAACTGCTATTTTATTTTTTTTACCAAACAGGTTGATTTAACCATTGAGAATTAAAAAACTATCAGCTAACTTCCAATTATTAAACTAAATACCCACGATAACTAATTAATTAATGGAGTCTTATTATTTTTGTATAATTAAATCAATTATTTTTTAATTTGTCAGCTCCTCCTTATTCATTGATAATATTGGTTATTTAATCTGTAAGCTCCTCCATATCATTGATAATATTGCTCTTATAATTAATTAATGTGTTAAAATTAATTATCTTCTGCATTTTTAGAGAGATTATTTACAGTATCACAAAAAAACAATGTTAGGCATTAATATTATCACTAAAGAATGAAACCATTTATTAGAGATGAGGTAAAACAATGACAGATCTAATCTACTACTCCTTTCGTTATATTTTTATCTATCATTTTAAAAAATTTATTTTGTTTCAATTTGTTAAAATTGATAATTATTCTGTGTTTGCTCAATTAGTTAGAGGTAGCTGTAAGTAGCTAGTAAAGTTGCTTACGTGTCACAATCCGACTTTAGGGATACGTGACCGACACTAAAATACGAAAAAATTTAATACTTTCAGAGTTCGTAGTTAGTTTGATTTGTCTAATTAACAAAAAATCTGCAATAATTTGACTGTATTTATCACATATTAAGAGCTATGTACCCACCTATTAAACAGAATATGTACATAACATCATAACTTTGTCACTCATAGCCATCACCTTAAATATCAACATCATCATTAGGTTCCTATTTAACAATGAATCTCATTATCAACTGGAGGAAACTATGTTAGCCTCATATCATCATAATATAATCAGATACTAACATACATACATACATAAGTCCATATTCTACTGTAATTGTGAAATTTTAGAATACATATATAACACAGTAATATACATAATAAAATACATATCCAAATAAATGGGATAAAATTCACTGTCAGAGAAGAAGGACATGGATATTCAACAAGAACTGATCACTTTTAAGGCTCAACCAACAACCTGAAAAAATAGGAAGACATGGGCAAGCGTCTCAATTCAGTAAATGATATTAACCAATATATAAACATGGTGTCCTACAATCATTTTAATAATAATAATACTCATGCATCGTACCAAACAGTCAAACAATCATATATTTATCCAAAGATGAGAATCAGTCCACAGAAATCACACTAAACCTCGATATGGGGAGCCAATCCCCCTTATCTATCTCTCTAAATTCAAATATTGTCTCTTAAGATCCAATACATAAGGCCCTAATCGTCCCTAGCCTAAGCCACGCATGAGCGTTGACTCGACTGGTAGTAGCGCTGAGTGATGAGCAAGCCTGCAGTCATCATACATCAGTCATAACTCATCATATTATAATCATAATCATAATATTTAGTGGTCCTATGTTATTTCAATCTCATCTAGCATCCACAAGTAACATGAAATACAAATATAATGAATGAAACATTCATATACATATGCCATAATGCTCAATTCTTATTCATAATGCATAATTATATACATATATATACATACAGTAAATGTAGATGCATGGAAAGTAGGAAAATATATTAGAAAATATCACTCATGACCCTGATGAAGAAAATCATACTTGATCACTAGCCTGGACTTAGAGCTGCAGAAGATGGTCCTAGACGATTTAAATAATAAAATATCAGAAGACTATCAGAATAAGAATTATAAGAACCAAAAGATAGACATATCCTAAAACTGCGGAGAAATCTATAAAAAATCCAATAAAGTTTCTCCTAGAATAAACCTAATCCCCCTAAAACGCTGACAACATACTCAGCTAAAAAAAAATCACAAATGTCCCAACTGGGCCTCCATAATCAATAATCTCAATTTATCATAATCAATCATTTGAATTTACTATTAACTTAATCATACAGAATTATCCAATTCAATATCAAATACGCGTCCAAAACTCATTCTGAAATCGATGGTCATTACTCACCGGAGTGTCACTGGAAGACTATCATCAGCGGTTGTTGGTGGCGAAATCGGTGTTAACAAACTCGTCTAGAAGTGGGGCGTTCAGAAAAGCTGGTCACTCCCTTACTCGTCGGAGATCGCTGGAAAACAGTGTTGGCAACTTCGATCTTCGCCGGATTTCAGTCGAAATAAAGGTCTACCATTTTAGATGAAATAGGTATCAAATAAAAGTCTGAAGAGAGAGGAGTTCAATGGTATAAACCTCATCAGGAAAGGAGGCCGGAATGAGCTCGAAAAGCTCCTCGCCTTCGGCCCGAACAAATGGCAAGTGCGGCGGCGTTCGAAGGCTTTTGGCGACGAGCTTCTGTCGATTGGATTCATCAAAGATTGGGCTCTCCTCTAATGGTGCGCGTGTGACGGTCCGGTGGTCAAACGATGATGGTTCGACAAGGCAAAAGGTTCTCTCTCTCTCTCTCTCTCTCTCTGCTCCTCGTTCCCCAAACAATGGCCCATCTTCTGATTGGTTGCCTAATCATAAGCTGTCCAAATATTTATAATAATAATAATTTTATAGTTTAAATAATAAAAATAAATCTTTTTAATCTTTTTAAAATTAATAAAAATCCAATTTATAATTAAAATAAAATTTAAGTTATTACAATATCTTCTTTAAAAGAAATTCATCCTCGAATTTAAATAGAGATAGTAACATTAAAATTTCATTCTCTTTTTTCAATTAATATGATTTTTTTTTTTCAATTCAAGTAGACTAATCATAGTTAAAAAAATGTGTGGACAATGTCTAATAGTGTTCTACCCATATATTGACACTTATTGAGACTTTTAAAATTTGTTATTAACTCTATTAACAAATTATAAAATAGCAATAAAATATACTACTATTAACTCTAGTTGATCCGATGCCTCTTTCCCATTGGAGACCTGTTTAAAAAAAAAAAAACCTCATCGGAGACAAATCCTAAGGTGATCAAATTAAAGTATCCGCCCTTAATTTATTTTTTAAGACTTATGTGTTTACAATTAAAAAAAAATAAAGTATCCAGCCAATAATAAATTTTAATGAACGAATTTTACTAATTTTAAAATAATATGAGTTAAAAACTAAATTAAGGCAAATATTAAAAAATAAAGTATCCAGCCAATAATAATTTTTTTTTTCACAATTTGGCAAAAAAATATATATATTTTTTTCACATGACGGGCAACAGAGAGAGGGTCAAGAGGTAGAAAAACCAATCAAATTGGTCATAAATACAAATTTCCAATTTTCAAATCAATTCACCTAATTAATATTGTGTAAATTAATCTTTACAAAAAAAATTATTATAAAACTAATTATTAAATTTATTTTATAAATTTAGAATTTAATTATACATATATGCTTGTACTCGCGCGTACTGTATTTTTATTATAAATTTATAAATAAGTATATTAATTAATATTATATTATTATATTTATAAATAAATTTATTGACCTAATCAATTAAGTTTCCCGTTAACATTCAATTCATTTGAAATCAATTATTTTCATATATATATATTAGAAATTTTAATTAGTGTTACATCAAAATTAAATTTAAAAAAACATGTTTCTAGATACGGACACGTCAATACAACTACTTTCAAGAAATTAGGACATAATATTAGAGAACACATCAATATCTAATTATCCATCATACAATTAAATTTGACATTTTAGCATATACTATTTATGAAAAATCACAATCAAAACTCAATATTTTTTATATTGTATTAGTACTAGTCTTTATAAATTTAAAAATCTTAAATCAAATCGTACATTAGTTTAAAAATAAAATATTTCAGTTGTGTTTGAAACATATTTTATACGTGTCTCATTAATTTTATCATATCATAATCATATTTTACAATTAAATTTTTTTGATATGTACAAGATCATGTTTAAGTGTGTATAATATGAATAATTAAATATTTTTTGAAGTTTTTGTGCATCCTAAATTAAATTAAATTAAATATAAAATAATATTAAAAATTAGTAATCTTTTATTTTACTTCAAATTACAAATGAAGTAAAATTATTAAGTTTCATTAGAATTTACAACAAATAATTTAAATTTAAAATAACCATTGTCAAATCCAGTGTTTTAAAAATCGAACCGGTCAGGTCACTGATTTTCGGTTCGATCAGTCTGATCGGTTCGATTCGCTGATCCGATCGGCTGTTTTTTTTTTTCCTTTTATTTTTATTTTTTTATGCCAAAATGGCGTCGCATTGAAAGATTTGGTTTTTTACCTGATCCGATCGAATTAATGGCCGGTTTCCAATTGAACTGGTCCGACCGACCAGTCCGACCTAATTTTTTAAAACACTGGTCAAATCTATATATCTATCTATCTATATTCTATATATAATATAAATCCCGAGACATAATTTTTTTTTTACATGTGTACTTATTTTTGACACATAAAATTTTTTTTTGACATTTGTACTTATTTTTGACACATGAACATGAACTTGATGTATAATTTTATAGTCTTTTTGCATTATTATTATTACTTGATGTGTAATGATTCTTAATTTTAAAAAAATATTAGTTGGTATTTTTAATATTCATTTATATAAATATAATTAATATATTAATTAATAAATTAACAAAGTTTTCTCTTTTGATATGACATATTTTCAATTATACTTTTCATTGAATTTTTATTATATGTATTCAATTTAGTATTAGTTAAATTTTATACACATAAATATTTTTTAAATAAAGAATCCGATTTAAATTTTACGAATTGAAAATATTTATAATCAAAATAATAATAATAGCCGTGCGACGAGCGGGCAAGCGACTAGTTTAATAAAATACAACAAATTTAAAATTTTTAATAGAATTAAACATTCAAAATAATAATTTTTAAAAGCCTTAACAAATGTCAATCCATAAGCAGAGCACTATTGGATATTGTCCACCTGTTTTTAACTAGGATTAGTATACTTGGATTGAAAAAAATTTAATGTTAATTGAAGAAATAGAGAAAATTCAATGTTAATTGAAGAGAGAGAAATTCAAATTTGAAAGCGAAAGTGAAATTTGAATGTTAATTTAGAAAATAAAAATTTGACTTTAATTGAAGAGATATAATGAATTTTGAAAAATTTAAAATGAAATTTGAATATTAATTGAAAAAAGAGAATAAAAATTTCATAAGAGTATAATATCACCCTAAAAAATATAATAGTTTATAGGAAAATTAATAATATCAATATCACCCTAAAAAATATTTAAAATTATTAATAAAACCCTATTAATATGTATTAATTTATTTTATATTGATCCATTTAGCATGCTCCTTATTTTTATTGTATTTACTATTGCTAATCAACATAAATTTTTTTTGGAAAAAAAAAAAAATCATAAATTTTAAGATTTTTTAAACTCTTTTTTATTATTAATATCAGGATTTACTTTCACCATTCAATCAAATATGTCGACTAGGAGTATAAATGAGTCAAGCCGTTTGCGAGCGGTTAGGTATTCGGCTCGATAAAAACTTGTTTGAATTTGGTTTATTTTATAAACGAGTCAAATTTGAACCTTACTTTAAAACTCGATAAATAAACAAGTTGAGTTTTAGCAAAGTTAAGGTCGATTCGATTAGACTCGTGAACAGCTCGATTATAAGCTTGTAAATAGGCTCGCGAATATCTCGATTAATAAGTTCGTGAACAGTTCGATTATTATTATTATTATTAACTTAATAATTTTAGCACTTCAAAAAATATATTTTAATACTCTTATAATTTTTTTGGTAATTCAATTACACTAAAATATATATATTCTTAATTAACATAATATAATACTTCCTTATTATATAATCTAATATTATAATCTTTAAAAATATTTTTTTATTAATTGACATTTTTGTGATACATATAATGTTCAATTTTATGATTATATTTTTTTTAACTAATTGGATATTTTTGCTTTTATATTGGTTTTAAATATTTTTTGTTATAATTATTTTATTAGAAATAAATATTTAGAAAATTGAGTATTCTGATAAATTATAAATGAGTTTCAAAACGAGTCGAATTCGAGCTTAAATTTATTATAATTTATTAACGAGCTGAATTCGATTATAATTTATAAACAAGCTTTTGATAAAGCCGAGCTCGACTTCGACTCGAGTTTTAACGAGTTAAATTTGAACATAATTTTTAAACTCGCTTTTAATTCGAACTCAAAAAAAAAAATCAAGCTAAATTTAAACAAATTAAAGCTTGGGTTGGACTTGACTGGATTAGATTCCTAATATCCGAGAAAGGACAAGCATTAGCACTATTCAATAAACTTTTTACCGTCCAATCAGAAGTCAACAACGCTATGCAGTACTCATTCTTAAGCTAATAATAAAGTGACACGCATCACCTTTATCTCAAAGGAAATCCTCTTGAACCATATGTCGACTACCACGTATCGGTATATCACCTTATCACAAATCCTCTTCAACTATATAATATATATATTCGATAGCTCACTGTGTTTTGATTATTTTTTTTTTATTTAATAATTATTTTTTAAAATATTTTAATATATGCAATTATTATTTTATTAAATTTAATTATTATTTTTAATATATATATATATATATATATATATATATATATCAATTAAAAATAATATATTAATCTATATAAACTTTAATTGAAAAACATTACTACATAAAAAAAAATCGATAAGATAATTTAATATATCATATAATGGGAATTTAAAAATCGCTTACATGATTTGACCACAAATTAATTTTAAATTCATTTTTAAAATTTAAAACATGACATGTAGATTTTGATCTTAATAACATTTTGACTCAACTTTTATATATATAATAAATTGAGGAAAGATATCTAGTCCTATCCTTGCTAAATTTCTCTTGACTATACTGATTTTTGGGTCCAAGTTTATAATCTCCCTCTTAGGTTTATGTTTGAAAAGATTGCGCAGGATGTAGGCAATTATGTTGGGACTTTTGTTTCATATGATTCAAATAACTTTACAGGCATATGGCCAAATTATATGAGAATTAGGGTTGCCATTGATGTTCGAAAACCTTTGAAAAGGAAGATGAAGATTAAGAAGATGGGTGAAAATTAGTTCTAGATTGATTTTAAATATGAGAGATTGACCTCATTTTGTTTTATTTGTGGTAAGCTTGATCATATTGAACGTTTCTGTGAGCGTTTATTTGTAAGTCATGATGGTAAGGTGGAGAAAGTTTATGGGACATGGATGAAAGCCCTGTTGCGTTGGTCAAATCAATTGGCAGGGAAAAAATAGCTTCGTTCTTTGCTGCCAAAAAAAATGATAGTCACCTTCAGTGTAAGCAATGATGTTATGATGGTGGACACTAGATTTAGTGGATATAGGCAAACTAGTAAGGATAGCGGAGATGTTAGGGGCATAGATGGTGGTAAGGGTGACACAAGAAAGGGCTTAGATGGTGGTATTGATCAATGTTTGGGTAGTCAATCAGTTGACCTGACTTTGAATAAGGAAGGAGTGCTAGGGGGAGCTGATGGAGATTTGTTTATGACTGATAAAGAAGGGCTTATAATTACTAATCCTAAACGTCGTCGTAGAGAGGAGGATGAGACTGCTCCTATAGAGCTTCATGGGCTTGATTGTAGTTCAAGTGGGGGTGCTGCTTTGGGCAAAAAAAAAAAAAAAAAAAAATGAATTAGAGGCGGGTTCTAGTTCCCAAGCTCGCCTATTATTATGAGTACTATAGCTTGGGACTGCCGTGGGCTTGGCAATCCACGTGCAATTCAAGTCCTAAAGGACACGGTTTGGTGTAAAAAGCCCAGTTTGATTTTTTTAATTGAAACTTTGATTGTTCAAGCAATGATGGAGTCAATCAGAGCCCAATTACAATATGAGGGTCTTTTTGTCGTTAACTATCACGACCCGACTTTTGAGCTGCGACGATCTTAGGGCATGGGGTAGGCTTAAGGTCATCGAAAACTCATAGGAACCTTGCCATTCTATCATCCATAACAATATCCTGCAATCCAATCTTATACAATCTCCCAATATCTAAACCTGACAATCATGCTAATCTATATTCATCAATATCATGCTTGATTCATAACTCATGTATTCATCAATGGTCATATCTTAGGACATCTTCCATATCACATAATTCATAAATCAATGCCTTAAAGGCCAAAAGAATATTCATCCTATACATGTGCCATGAATACACATATCTTTCATTACATTACCATGAAGCATCTAAAGGTTTACATTATCAACTTTACAAATCATAAATATAAGGAAAAAAGCTTTACATTAATCACTTGAGTTTCCGAGGACTATAGAAGAATAATGCCTTGGAAACCGAAATGATAAACTATAGCTCAACTGAAAAAAATGGAATCACTAATGAGATAAAGCAGTGAGTAATAATTATACTACCATACTTGTGAGGCTTGGTGATTCAATGTTGGTTCACAAGAAAGATTCATAGTTCATGCAATAACAATAACCAATCGATTCCATAACATCAAGCGATTGGATTCATTAACAATAATTAACATGTTCAATATCAATAGATCATGGGTTTCATTCATCATATACATATCATGTTTAGCAGAAATAGCAATAACTTGAATAGAGGTTCATAAGTCTTAACGTTCCCCATGATAAATGGCATTTTGCTCAAAGATATTACCGAAAACTGAGACATAGAACATATTCGATCATGAACATGGGAGGTAGAGGCTCTTCTTAATGGAGCATACCTTCATCTCTGCGCAAGATTGATCATATCTCACGGCTAGGACACCATAGCCCTTCCTAGCCAAGGCTTGGATACTTTACTCTATCCAACAGAGTACATTGTGCACAATACCTGATGTCTTGCCCCACATCAGAGTTGGGGTTTTCTGTTTGGGTTCTTGGTTATGAAATTTATATAATAAGATATCATGAATCATAGGTTGTAATCATACATGGGTTCTTGAGAGATTCATATCATGGTCATACAATAATCATGGTCTTGGTTCAATCATGGTTCATGAGTTCAATGAAATTAATATCACAATAAGGATATTCAACAATAATTAACAATCATTTGAAAGTTCATAAAAGAATTAGGTATTGTTGCCTCATGGTTCAAAACACAATCATAATAGTATAAATATCACTCACCTTGACAATGCAATCCTCAAAATGACTTGAATTAGTCTCTATAGCAAACACATATGATGGTCACATCTTCCATCTTCCATCATCCTCATTTCTTCTTGAATCTCTATGAGAATCTATAGAAACCCAAATAGAAATATCAACAATTCCATTCTTTCCAATCATAACTCATCTAGGTCTTATATATCTATCAATCTAGCATACTAATCATAGAATTATGAGTGTGCTGAAAATGTTTCACCCATAGAGGGTACGCCTAGAGGTACAGGCGTACCTCTACCCGTACCTTAAGGGGGACTTTCAGTAGCATTGGTACGTCCAGAGGTACGGGTGCACCTTAAGGCTGCCAAATAGAATACATGATACGCCCAATGGTATAGGCGTACCATTGCCCGTATCACAATCTGGGTAGGATTTTTGACGACATCTTCCTTTGGTTAGGAAAATAAGACCCATATCCTCACACTTGTGAACCCTTAATTTTGCACCTCAGTGTATGGTTGAACTTGACTAACCATTGGCAGAAGTGCGGCGGTCAAACGGAAGAAGAATAGCAGAAAACGAGCCTGAAAAATAGTCTTGGGCCTGCGGGTACCGCAGAGCAAGCCTGCGATTGCTGCAGGCTGCTCCTGCGGTGCCGTAGGTGAGGTATGCGGCAGCCAAGTGCTGCCGCAGGGTCCCCCTGCGGTACCGTAGGGACCCTGTGCGGCAGCGTGTTCCTGAATCCGAATCCCACATCAGAAAAATGGGAAAAAATGGGAAAACAATCCCCCATCCCTTCTACTATATATTCAGACCCTTCAAGTCAGTTGAAAACACACCTTGACTTGCTTGATCAACCAGTGATCTCAAAGCAAGCCTTAAAAACTCTTTTAGCTTATTCCAAAAGGAAGGAACGAGCCCTCTAGTTCTAAAGTTTGTTCTTTTATTTTTTATTCGCTTTGCTCTTTGCTCCTTACTTTGAAAAGTGTGTGTAAGTCTTTCGTTTGAGGTCCGAGTTCCGCCTCCAGCTGAGAGAAGGTGGAATTAAGATCCGGGAAGCAGCTTCATCCGTTCGTCTCCAAGCTTTGAAGGCGTCAGGTAAGCCTCAATCTCTTTCTTCTTTCCATTTTTCTTTATTTGCTTTTATTTATTTATTTGCCTTGGGCTCC
>CATKHJ010217583.1:0-32067 GCA_949750685.1 Vernicia montana | reverse complement strand
GTTTCAATCCGCTTCCTGCTTGGATACGAACTGGAAGACTTCTTTTTTGACTTTGGTCAATGGGCTTGCAAGTATTTTATATTGGGCCGGGCCCAACTTACTTTACTACCCAGTTCGGTATATTTTGTCCCTTATCAGATTAGTTTATGAATGAGCTGATTGGCTGAGTCTACCTAAAAATTTCTCAATAATTTTATTAGTAATAGATTTAGAAACTCGATTTGGGAGTCACTTTTTTTACTTGATTACTCTATCGAGTATTCAACTTTGCCCAACTTATTAAAACAGAATATATAAAATTTAAATACTCAATTTGGTTTAAGAGTCATTGTTTTACTGATAAATCATTATAATTCTCTATTCAACTCAATTGAGTATTCCCTACCCAACTTATTAAGGCAGAGCAGAATGCAATAGGAGTGGAGTTTGAGTAACTTGATTCATTTATATCTTCGATTATAGTAGCTTAAATGAAGTGCATTTTAAAAGCTGGTAAAGGAAATTTGATTTATAAAATGGTATTAACTATTAAGCAGTATATAAAACCTAATATTGGTGGTTGATTGTTTTATCAGGGGAGGTGTACTTGTGTGGAATGTCATCGGTGGTGGAGGTGCCAGAGGATCCAGAGGAGATAGTTGGCGATCCCGAGTCAATACGGATGCTAAAGAGGGTGGCTAGTACTGTTTCAAGCCATTTAGCAGAAGGGAAGGCACAATTGAAAGCAGAGCAAGCATGTTTCTTGCCATGTACTGATGATGGTATTCCTGTAATGGGTGAGATCCCAGGGGTGCAGGGCTGTTATGTGGCCACTGGACATAACTGTTGGGGTATTCTAAATGGTCCTGCTACTGGGGCTGCAATGGCTGAGCTTGTTGTAGATGGAAAATCTATCATTGTTGATATTTCTAGGTTCAGTCCTGCCAGATTTATTGGACTTAGAAAAGGGCAAGTGTAGATCCAAATCATTGTGTATAATATAGATTGGAATTTTAACAAGGTTGTCAAATTAATGTGGTTGTGTCATGTTTTGTTTTGCTAAGATTTCAAAGAATATCTGTGGCTGTGGCAGTTGGGATCACAAAATGTTTTCTTTATAGTCTGTGTGGGGATTGGACTTTTGTTCCTTGGAAGCATTTAAGAATAAGATTCTTTAACAACAGAGAACACAGCCATGGCATTCACATGCTGTCTCAAGAAATTGGGGAGCGTTTGATCCAACAGAGACTGTATTTTAAAGAGTTTCTAGTTAAAAGTTGGATAAAGTCCATGCCGCCTTCTTTCACGGGGGTGGACTCCATTAATCAAAAGCATTATTGTAATACTCAAATTCAGTTTGACTCATTATTTAATCTATTCAAGTTCAAGCTTAATTCAATTAATATCCAATTGAATTTAAATATTTTGTTAATCTTGAATAACTTTATCTTATTTACATTTCTAACTAAATTTTTTACAGGAGTAATTAATTAATTATATCAACTTGAACTTCAAATCTAAATCTTTTTCTTCTAATACTTCACAAGCCTAATTAACGGTGGCAAAGCACTTGCAATTAAAGCTTGGCGGAGCTTTTTGAAGAGATTCAATTTGCATTTTTAAAATGTTACGTGTTATTGTTAAAAAAAAAAAAAAAAAAAAAAAAAATTATGTGATAAAGTTGGCATTGGAGAGGTGAGGTGCCCATTAATGAGTAATGAAAGTTCCCTAAGACAAAAGTAGAATATGAATAACAATACCCCACCAAGCACAATAAAAAAACCATCAACCCTTTATTGTGGCCCTGGTTTTTCTATTTTACTAAAGCTCAATTATGCAGAAAATGTACGAAAAGATTAAGCAAAATGTATTGTTCTTGATCTACCTTGTTAGCTTAATGCTGTCTAATCTTGTCTTCCCATGTAAAAAAAAATTAATTAATTAATGGGTTGTAATAACTTATAAGAGCTATTAATCATACCTAATTATGTATCAAATTATAACTATTGACTAAATCAATTTCTCACTAGTAATTAAAATTCTAGTGCTGTAGTTGCAGACTATTCTGAGTTGCCCATGAAGACTAAGGGAGACATGATCCACTCTTCTTGGGCAGAAAAAAGAAGAAAATTGCTTGCTTCAAGCAAGGCCAACAATGAAGTCTATTGACTTCACCATTTTACAAATTTCAACTACCCTAGAAAAGTTTTTTTTTCCAGGTTTGGAGGAATAGCTTTGGTACAATTATACGATATTGAAATTGTATTTAATTTAGAGATTACAATCTCATTCGGAATCTAATGAAAATAAAAAGAAAAAAGAAAAGGGGAAATGTATAGAGCAAGATTTGGAATTTATGAAGATGATTCAATTAAATAAGCTTCTGTCATGGTAGCCAAGATATCAGAGAATATTTATGATAGTTGAGATATTAAACACATTAATATAAGTATATAACCATAGTCACAAAATCTTAGCTATTCTCTGTCAGTAGGTAACTTAGATTGGAACTTTGTTCCCAAGAGTGTGAAAAGAAGCACTAGGAATAAATTCTTTAATAATGTGTGCCCATATTTCAACATTCCAATTAATGAGTCGTATCAGTTCAAAAATAATACTCCCTCCGTTTCACAATAACTGTTATTTCAAGAAGATGCACACATATTAAGAAAACTATTAAATATCTTTAATTTTAATTAATATGAACAAATATACCCTTATTTTCTCTCACCAAATAAAAAAATATATATAAAATTTAGAATTAGGATGAGAGTAAAGTTAAAAAAAAAAACTAATAAATGTTGCATTGAACTCCTAAAACGACAATTATATTGAAACAAAATCACTTTTATAAAAAGACAATTATTGAGAACCGGAGAAAGTAATAATAATAATGCTCTGTATACAAACATATTGTTTAATTAGACTTCGTTTGTTTGGATGAATTTTACAAAATTCATAAATTGTAACTTAATTTTTTATTTGATTTGAAAAATTAAATTATATTCCATGAATTTATTAAAATTTATAATGCTCCAAAATCTTAAAAAATGAAAGATTTGAAAATTCACATAGAATGTAAGTTTTTAATTTTATGAATTTTGTTCAAATCTATGTATTTGAATTAAATTTATAAATTTAAAATCTATCATGTCAAACGAAATCTTATACTAGTTTACATTTCTATTTTGAGATGTGAAATAATAATAATGATTCATTTTTCTTTTTAAGTTAAATTTGTCATTGAATTTATAAATATATTTTTTAATATACATACAATTAATTATGTTATTTTAAAATAATTAATACTATTAGTGGCTATATAATAAGAGTAAATTAGTAAAATAAATATAAATTCTTAATTTTTGAATAAAATAAATGTGAACTATTATTGGTGGACATAAGAAGTAATAATAATAATAATAAGGCATAACTTCATATAAATCATACAGTAAAATTAAAATTATAATAATTTATAATAAAATATCTATCTCATAATATAATGATTAAAATTAAAAATTTACATTTTACTTTTCTTTGAGCTTCAATATACTAAAAGAAACTTAATAGAACTTGAAGATTTAAAGTGTGTCATCTTGAATAAAATTATATTATAATTTAATTCTTTTTATACCTTCGCAAGATTTTTATCTGAGAAGATATTTTTAAATTTTGAATTCTTAACTTCTTGTACAATGAAATATGTACTCAATCTGCTTCTCAGAGCACATTTGGATGTTACAAAACTATTTACAGTTTCATTTTCTCGTAGATTTCAGTTTTTTCAAATCCCATTTTGTTTTTGGATAAGCATGTGTAAATTATCTTTTGATGATTCTGTCATGAAAGATTATGTGGAGAAGAGATAAAAAAAAAAAAAAAAAAAAAAAAAAAAAAAAAAAAAGAAAAAGGGTATGTGCTCAATCATTATACTAACAACACAGTTATAATATTTTAATTCAATAATTCGTGATACCATTTTACAACAATAAAAAGTAAAATATTTTTGATGTTAGTAGTTATAATTTGTATTAACAGCAATCAAGTGTGGTTTGATTCATCTTTTCATTTCTTTTAAGTACATGAAAAGTGAGAAATTTTATGTTCGAAACTTTTAAAATACAAAAAATTATCAATAATTTAACGAGAGATATTAAATGAGAATATTACCCTCTATTGTATAACTTATAATGATATTTCGACTTATTGAACCTCATAATAAAAAAATAAAAAAAAAACCTTGTACTAATAAGTAATGATATGTTGGTGCTCATAATTTACAATAAAACTAGTTTAAGCAATTGCATAATAATACGATAATTATTTATTTATTTTATACTGAATGATGTTTTATATCAAAGTTTTAAATCTCAACAATTTCATCTCTTCTAAGAATTTTCAATTTAAAAAAAAATGTGGAAGTCAATTTCCTCTTATTTCACGTCGCAGGCTCTACTCCATTAATCAAAGCTTGAATGAATTCCTATCCTCACTTCAATGCAACTCTTTTATATTTATTGGCTTGGATTTAATGTAAACTTAGTCGTGAGCAAAGCACGGATTTTGATTATTATTTTTTAAATATTTTAATATACTTAAATTATTATAATTATTTAATTAAATTTAAATATTATTTTTTGATAATTTTAAATATTATAAAATAATATATATATATATTTTTTAATTAAAACTTATAAAAATATAATAACGTGATTTAATATAATTAGAATCTATAAAAATATAATAACATAATTTTACTTAAAGTTAATTTTAAAATTTAAAATATTACATGTGGCGAATTTTTCTCTTAACAATTTTTTTAATTCATTATATATATATATATATATATATATATATATATATATTAACACTTTAAAAAGCGTAATTAAGTAGTGAAGAGTGGCTAAGCACGTGCAATTACAGTTCAGAAAGATAAGCTTTTTGACGAGATTCAACAAGCCTCTTTTTTAATTAAAAAAAAGAAAAGAAAAGAAAAGAAAAGAAATAAATGAGATAATAAAGTTAGTTGGTGTTTTTTTAAGGTGCCCATCAAGCAAAGGAATGGTACCCTAAGACAAAGGTAGAATCCAATACCCCCACAAAACAACCTTTTCTATGGCCCTTCTTTAATTTCTATTATTAATGCTCAATTATGCATCTTCTTTGTATTATTTATTTTCCCTTAATTATTATCTCAATCTTGTCTATTCACTTTGGCAAAAAAAAAAAAAAATAAAAATAAAAAAAAAATAAAAATCTTGTCTATTCAGTCTTTTCTTGCTCCCCTCCAATTTATTTATTTTTAATTATGGGTTATGAGAAAACAGTTGGAAATTTGTTGTTTCTTCACCAAATTTAATTTTAGCTGTTAATGATATTTATTTATTTATGGAATTATAGTTTGACAGACTTTTTTTATGGAAAAGATTAGCAAAATCAGACAACATCCCATCATTATTTGTCGATTTCTTTTTATACCTTAAAAAGATGTTATTTTTTCAATATAGATGATTTTACCTTTGATTGGATTAAGAAAATAAATAATTAAAGTGGTGTTATTGTCATAGCGACAATTATTATAATAAGAGAGATTATTTTTTAAATTTATAAATTGATATAATTATTTTTTTTATTAATTTTAAAAATAATTTTCTTTTATATTTATTAAAATAAAATTATTGACTATTATTTCTTTCCTTTTTATAAAACTAAATTCCACATAAAGAAATACTTGATTTTTTTTGGATTATAAATATTTGATTTTTTAAATTGAATTAAATTTTGAGGTGTGTATGTGTTCTTTTTCTATTTTATGTGTGTGTTTGTGTGTATATACATTTCAAAAAAAAAAAAATCAAATTTATTTAAATTATTTTTATCTTGATTTTGGTTTTAAAAAAATTATTTACAATTGGAATCTATTAAACAAAAAATCATATATTATATTAATTTATTTATAATTTATTTTTTAGATGATTGATCAATAAATTTGTTAAATAATGACACCAATAACTTTATTCAAATCACTAATAAAATATGAATAATTCACTTCATATAAATATAAATTATTAATTTTTCATAATACTACAAAAATAATATTTTAAGTTATAAAAATTAAGAGAAGAGAAAAATAAAGACCAAATAGAAAAAAAAAAAAAGAAATTAAAATAAAATAAAATAAAATTTTCGTTAGATGATAATTTATATATTTACATGCAAAGCGATAATTTTTTTGTTAGATGATAATAAAAATATAATATATTCATGCTTATGATAATTTTTTAAGAATAATAGAATTTTTTATTTTTCTTTAAAGGCAATAATTTATATACATGGAAAATAGTAATAACAGTATTTTCTCAATACTTTCCTATACATGAATTCTCCAAAAAAAAAAAAAAAAATTATTTCTATACATGGAAAATATTGAGAAAATAAAAGTATAATAATATAGTTTATGATAACATCTTAAAAAACATAAAATTAATATTAATATATGTGTAATTTTAATTATAATATCATTAAGTTTGATCAAATCAATGAGAAATTCATTTTATTAATAAAATTTATTTATTAACAAATTCTCACATGTATTTGATATCCTAACTAAATATTAAGCATAAAAGTTATTTATAAGCCAACCAACTTTAGTCACATTTGTAACTTTGCTAACTTATAATATATTTGTAATTTTATTAAATCTAATAAAATTTGATTAAGTATAATTAATTTTATAAAATTAATAAGATAAAATTCAATTGAATTATCATTTATATCAAATATGGAATACGTAAATTTAGAAATGAATAGATTTTATGAAAATCATTTAAACTAATAAACTCTTAATTGAATGGAATTTATTATGTCCACTCTTTCTTTCTTTTTTCATGAAAAGTAAAAAATAAAAGGGTGGAAGTCAGAGCACACAAAGACAAAACAATTATTTTTCCAATGATTTCAATATTATATATATTAGCAATCTAGGACAAGTAAATGACCCAATAGTAATATGATTTTTGCCTAAAATTAGTGAATTTTAGGTCAATTGTTCCTTTCAAGACAAGAGATAGTTAGATAAAACTAATTTTATTGTTGATCAACTCAACTGGCAGTTAAAAATTATAGTATTGTAGCATTAATGAAAATTTTGCCTCTTTCAAGCAATCCTTTCAATGGAGTCTATGGCACGTTTGGCATTGCATTTGAAAAAAATGTTTTTCAATAAAAAAAATATATATTTTTTTAAAATTGTTTTTTCTCATAAACAGGTAAATTAATACTTTTCCTAAAAACAAGATTGAAAAAACAATTTATAAAAAATAATAAAAATCAATCAATTAAATAAAAAAATTCAAAAAATATTTTTTTTAGCCTCAAACAACAATCTCAAACCCTATATATCCTATAATTTTTCCCTCTAACTAAATTTTCTTTGCACTCTCAAGCAACCACTTGTCTTTTGAAGAACTTAATTGCATATGGTGTAGTTCAGTGGCGGAGCCACGAGCCAAAATTTTTTTTTAAAGGTTTATATATTTGGTCACCTCATATTGTTGTTAAAAAAATTTTCTTATAATGTATTTTTTATCAAAAACACCTCTCTAAATAAGAAATTTTAAAAAATATTATTTTTTATTTAAAAGTTACTTCATATAAAAATAAACCCTAAACAAATATTATTTATACTTTTTCTCTTAAAAATCACCTTATATTATGTTAAAGTTTTCTTATTCTCCATTTTTCTCTGACATCATCACTTTATGTGGGTAAAATAATTTTTATCTTTGACTCTTAAAAAATTATTCATTTTAATATTGTGAAAAAAATCAAGCACAAGTAAGATGGAATATGAATTTTTTATGACTATTTGCTAGTATACATTGAAAAAGAAAATTGCTAAAAAATTTAGTATAAATTTATTTATAGATGATTTTCGTGACATGAAAAAAAAATACTTTATATTTTAATAGATTATGAATATAATATTGTATTTTGAGATATTTAATTATGAATATTAAATATATTCATAATATATTTTAATTTTATTATTGTATAATAAATATTTAAAAACTCTAATTTTAATATCCACCCCTATAATGAAATCCTGGCTCGGCCCCTGGTGTAGTTCAATAGTAAATTATTGAATCTAAATAAACAAGGATGAATTTCATATTGCAATTATTGAACTACACATTAAAACATCTTTTCACACTTTTTTTTTTATCAGACATCTTTTCACACTATTATTTGAATTATTATTTACAAAAAAAAGACGTTGAAAATATTTAATTTTAGAGTGAATTTCATAAATTTTAGTCATAAATACTTCAACATTGTTAAATAACTAGATTTTATTTAAAATGACACTTTTATAAAAAGTAATTTTCAATTTCAATATTAAACGGACTCTAAATGTGATTAGAATTGTTAAATTTTATTTTATTTTTAAGAAAGTATTAGATTATATTTTTATAATAAATGATAAAATTATTGAAGAAAAATTAATATTAAAAATCATGATGCAACAACTATATTTGAATCTTGTTTAATTTTTAATATTATATGTTTGGTACACCACCTAAAATATTGCTCTCTCCTCTCTTTTTCCAATTTTATCCCTTTGCATATAAAATATAAGAACACAAGGAAAAAAAAAAAAAGGGTGTGAAATTCTTCTGTTTTTACTTTCCACTTTCTACTATATTTGCTATTCAAGCTGTTATTGGTATTCTTTCCATCATATGTTAATGTAAAACCAAATTAAGGAAGTGACATCCAAAAGTTAGTGTAAGACACATGTCTATAAATAATGGCAAAACGCCAATATATACATGCAATTACATTGAACATGTTTGTATTTTTATAAAAAATGATTAACAATGTTGCCAAAATTCAGACTGTTGACTCTAGAGATCCAATTAATTTGACTGATGAGTCATAAATCACTCGGTACTGTTAATGGAGGGCCCGACTTGGGGTAGGACATATAAACAGAGAAAAAGATGATCAATGATTTTCGGGGGCTTACTCCCGGGAGAACCTCCGATGCTCAAGTCAGTGAGGGAGTATGGAGAGGAGAGAGAAATAGTGAGTGAGAATCATTTCTCATTACCTTTCTTTTACTTTTTATAGGGGAGGGTAGAGACTCCTATGGACGCATGTCCTCTGTCTATTAGAGGTCATTTTTGGTCCTCATCAAAAGCCTCCCACTTCCTAGTCTGATCGAGCCTATCGAAGAGAATGCTAAGGGAGTAGCTCATTGCTTGTGATTCATTTGTGTTGTAGATGAAATTGCCAATTTGATTGCATATAGTAGCTTTGACATCAAGGCTGCTAGATGCTTGAATGAGGAGGCGAGCGCAGGAGCTCAATATGATGGCAATTGATGCCTGAATGGAGATGGCGAGCTGAAAAGCTTGATATGAAGGCAATTGTGTGCTTGAGTGACAAAGTGAGCTGAGGAGCTTGGTCTGAATGCAGCTAGGTGTCTAAATGATAATGCGAGCTCAGGATCTCGGTCTGATGGCAGCTAGGTGCCTAAATGATAATGCGAGCTGAGGAGTTCGGTCTGAAGGCAGTTGGGTGCCTGAATGATAATGCGAGCTGAGTAGCTCGGTCTAAAGGTAGCTGGGTGCTTGAATGATAATGCGAGCTGAGGAGCTCGGTCTGATGGCAGCTCGATGTATGAACGGAGATGCGAGCTGTATGATTGCTACATCATGGTGTGGTCTTATAGATTCCATATAGCTCAAAGTCTTTGAACTTTCCAGTCTTTATATAATATGCCTTTTTGAGGAAGGTCTTAGTAAATAACATGCCTAATTGAGAGTTCTCTGGATAGATTGCTTCGTCAGTCGAAGGATTGTCTTTGGATGAAATTCTTCTTCAGTCGAAGGCTCAAGTAATAAAATAATATTATATGCCTCGCTGATCAAGGACCTTAAAGCTTCGCTTCGTTGAAGGATATGTACAAATAAATTGCTTCATCAATTTGCTGACAAAGATCTTCAAATAAGTTGGTTCGTCTACTAAACACTTTTAGAGCTTCACTTCGTCAAAGGCTTTGGACCTTCGCTATCAGAGGTCTTCACCTGATAGGCTTCATTGACTGGGCTTAAATAATTGGTGAAGCCCTCCACTACCTGATAGAGTTCTTTAGATAGTATGCCTGGCTGGTTGAGGACTTAGATAATTTGCCCCGTCTGTCGAGGTCTTTATAAATTCTCTTCAAATAATGTGTCTCGCTGACCGAGGACTTTAGAAATTCACCTCATCAATCGAGGTCTTTGATGCCTCGTCAATAGAGGGCTTTAGATAGGTCTTGCCTCACTCACTAAGGACTTAGAGAAATTCTACCTCGCTCACAGAGGACTTATATAATGATAATTTGCCTCACTAAGAGGTCTTATGTAATAATAGTGTGCTTTGTTGGCGAGGAATTATGCTCCCCCATTAAAAGACTTTAATAATAATAATGTGTCTCATCTGTCGAGGATTTAAGAAATTCGCCTCGTTGTTTGAGGGCTTATATGAGAAATCCAACCTCATCAATAGAGTTTAAGAAAACCTGCCTCATTGATGGAGGACTTTAATAATAATTTGCCTCGACTTCTCAAGGACTTATATAATAATCTGCCTCGACTTCTCGAGGGCTTATTTAATAATATGCCTTGACTTTTCGAGAACTTAGATAATAATATGCCTCGACTGTCGAGGACTAAGAAATCCAACTTGCCAGGTGGTTTTAATATATCTGCCTCAACTTTTCGAGGACTTAGATAATAATATGCCTCATCTTCCAAGGACTTTAGAAATATATGCCTCACTCTTGGAGGACTTAAAGAAACCATGCCTCTTTAAAGGTCTTCTTATAATCTGCCTTGTCGAAAGAGGACTTATATAATAATTTGCCTCGACTATCGATGACTAAGAAATTCGACTCGCCAAGTGGTCTTAAATAATCTGCCTAGCCGAACGAGAACTTATATAATAATCTGCCTTGATTGTCGAGGACTAAGAAATCTGACTCACCAGGAGGACTTATATAATCTGCCTCGACTTCTTGAGGACTTGTATAATAATCTGCCTCGACTTCTCGAGGACTTAGATAATAATATGCTTCATATTCCGAGGACTTTAAAGAAATCCAACCTCATCAATAGAGACCTTCAAGAAAACCTGCCTCATTGATGGAGGACTTTAATAATAATTTGCCTCGACTTTTCAAGGATTTATATAATAATCTGCCTCAACTTCTCGATAACTTATATAATAATCTGCCTCGACTTTTCGAGGACTTAGATAATAATATACTTAATTTGCCTCGACTTCTCGAGGATTTATATAATAATCTGCCTTGACTTTTCCAGGACTTAGATAATAATATGCCTCGTCTTCCGAGGACTTTAAAGAAATATAGCCTCATCAATAGAGGACTTCAAGAAAACCTGCCTTATTGATGGAGGACTTTAATAATAATTTGCCTCGATTTCTTGAGGACTTATATAATAATCTACCTCGACTTTTCGAGGACTTAGATAATAATATGCCTCGTCTTCCAATGACTTTAAAGAAATTCAGCCTCATCAATAGAGGACTTTAAGAAAACCTGCTTTATTGATGGAGGACTTTAATAATAATTTGCCTCGACTTCTCGAGGAATTTCGAAATCCACCTCACCTAGAAGTCTTTTATAATAATAATATGCCTAATGTTTACTAGGTCTTTGATGCCTTACCTTAACAAGGTCTTTTGCCTATTGGACTTTCGCCTGGACTACTCGTCATATCTAGCTATTTGCCTGGACTTTCATCTTTTGAGCTAGTCTCAATAGGATTTAAATGATAATAATAATTTTTCTTTTTTCTTCTTTTTTTATAATCCTTTATAAAATGCAGGATTTTCTTTTACAAGTACATTCAAATGATTGCAAACTTTATACAATTACAATATTATTTGCTAAAACGAAATGACTTGTATTTAGATAGTTTCGTTTGTCTGCATGCCTTGCATAGTTCTTGAGCACTTACTTTCGTTTTATTTATTTCTTTGTGCTTTTGTGAGTTATCTCTCTTCACCCCACCCCCACCCCACGAAGAGGGAACTTTTCCCTTTGTAACTTCTTTGACAAAGTATGAGTCTTTTTGGCTCTATATTTTCTTCTTTTGTTGCTTTGTATCGGAACTTGATCTCTTGCCTAGAGTTCACTATGTCTTTTTGCCTGGATTCGCAAGGCTTTTTGCCTAGAATCTCACTAGGTCTTTCATCTGGATTTATCAGGGTTTTTCGCCTAAAATCTCGTTAGGTCTTTCACCTGGATTTACCATGACTTTTTGCCTAGAATCTCACTAGGTCTTTCTGCCTGAATTCACCATGGCTTATCTCCTAGAATCTTGCTAGGTCTTTCGCCTGGATTTACTAGGGCTTTTCTCCTAAAATCTCGCTAGGTCTTTCGCTTGGATTTACCGGGGCTTTTCGCCTAGAAACTCATTAGGTCTTTCGCTTGGATTTACTAGGACTTTTCCTCTAGAATCTCGCTAGGTCTTTCTGCCTGAATTTACTAGGACTTTTTGCTTGGATTTATCATGACTTTTCGCTTAGAATCTCGCTAGGTCTTTTCTTCTCTCTTGTATAGAGCTTTGCCTGTTGGGATTTTGCCTGGAGTACTCGTCACAATTGGCCTGTTGCCTCTAATTTTCTCTTTTGAGTTTATCCCAATTATCTTTTGTTGTATGCAGCTCGTAAACTGATTTGAATAATTTGATATTTTTTACCGAGTTGAGCATTGTTATGCTTGATGCTTTTTTACTAAGTCGAACACTGTTATTCATGTCGGATGACAAATTCTGTAATCTTTTCTGTCACAAATAGGGATTGTACAAACATATTTACAGATAAAATATAATATGTGTGATTTATGAATCACAAATTCATGCAAGATGCTCATTTGGCTATATGAAAATATTTTCAGAAAAATATTCATGCGCATCATAAGTTTATGTGAAGTCCGAATAGACTTTAAGTAATTTAGCAGTATTTTTTACAAATAAAGCATGCTATGAGTGGAAATTTATTCATTTAAGTAATGAATTTTAACTGAATCATGCACAATGATTTGCACGTAAAAATGATTTTGTGCACTTTGAGGAACTTTTACCTACTCCTCAACAAAAAATAATAGATTCACTTAGAATCTATTTTAGGAGAATAATAAGCTTTCGATGTAAATCTCGGCTTTTAAGCAATAAATTACATGTAAAATAGCATTTGGATGCACAATTAAGCATGCATGTCATTCTCAAATATGACATAGCATCTTATGTTGCATGATCATAGCAGATAATTTATTCATGCCAAAATACTAACATATTTGCATCATGCTCATGCAAATAATATTGCGAAATTAAATTTAAAGTGCAAGAAATATTATAAACATATATAGAATGGCGTGATCGGCCTCAGAGATTGCTTAGACTAATTAGGCAATTTGCCTTCTCCCTTGGACTTTCACCCATAGCCTTCGCCCTTCGGCCTTCGTCCATGACCTTCACCCTTGGACCTTCGTCCATGGCCTTCACCTTTGGACCTTCACCCTTGGACTTTCGTCCATAGCCTTCGTCCATGGTCTTCGCCCATGGCCTTGGCCAATTGGGCTTGAGAAATCCTGTTTCACATACAGAATTTATATAATAATAATGATGTGCCTTGTTTTGAGGTCTTTAATGAAATATGCCTAGTCAGTAGAGGACTTTTATTTATATATTGCATTTTATGTCAACAAATAATGCTGAAAAAATAAATTTAAAGTATAAGAAATATTGAAAACTTATATGTAATGGCGTTGATAACTTCAAAGACTAATTGGAATAATTATGGATCCATAAAATGCACTGTGAAGCTGAATAAGTTCGGATTCGCGATCCACGCGTGAAATGTGGAATTCTGCCAGTTTGGGGCTTCACCATGTGAGGCCTCGTCCGAGTACCGGTCCAATCCGCTAAGGGAATCGAAATTCTTTTCGGGAGAAACTCCATGATTGGAACCCGCTGTGAGTTTTGGAAAATTGGATTTTGTATTTTGGCATTGTAAAGAGAGTCGTCACTTCAAGTTTATTTATTTTAATTGGAAAAATTAAAGGAAAACCCAATCCAAATTGACTCCAAATATTTATCTTATCCCACTGGAAAAACACTAATCCACGAGTAACCAAAAATGGCTCGGGGATTAGGTTTTGATAATAAACAGTAAATTTCTTTACTTTGAGTGAGGTACAAAATAACTTTTATATATGCATGAATATGGATGAAGATGATGAATGAAATAGTTATTAATGGTGCAAATATTATATGAAAGCAAAAAGCAAAATAAGATAAGAGGATCTTTCCTCTAGCCCTTATGGGTAAAAGTACATATATTTCTCAATTAATTTAGTAAAAGAAATGCATAAAAGATAATAAATCACTAAAAGAAAGATAAATGAAATATGAAAAGGGAAAATATTGTTTAAAATGTTTTGGAGTTAATGCCTCAAATATTAGCATACATGTGTATCCCTTTGAATGAAAATCAAACCCCACACAATTCTCCCTTCTTGCGAAAGAGAGGTTTACTCAAAAGAGGTTTGGTTTATTAATTTAATTCAGATTTTAAATTAATAATTTTAGATCTTTTCTAATTTAGACCTAAATAAAGATGCAAGAGGATGATAAATTCTAGATCTGAATTTAGAATTTTAAAATGCAAGAGAAATGAATTATACCTTTGCTTTTCCTAACTTTTCCACGGGTTGGGCGAGCTTAATTCCGGATCTGAGCTCCACTTCAGAATTAGGAACTCGAAATGAATAATAATAAGTTTGAATTAAAATAATTTTGGTGGGTGATGGATTTGGATATAGAAAAAGTGATTTTGGTGTATCGAAATCGATAGAGCTTTAGGTATCGAAGAGATGCTTTGGATTCCCCCTCTCTCCTCTTCCTTTTCTAAAGAGGGATGGGCTATTTATAGAGAAGAGGTGGAGAGGAAACAGGTAGCATAGATGACGGCAACGGCGGCATGCGCGACACGTGTGGCATGCCGACCGCCATGGAGGCACACCAGCGGCGCTGTATGCTTCTGGTGCTGCCCAGGCGGTTTCTGACCTGGCTCGGTCTGGTTCGCCCGAATCAACCCGATTTTGCACTGTTTTGGTCTGTTTTAATCCATTTCTGATCTGATTTAGATTTGGTTTAATTCTATGGGTTCGTAATTGAAAACCAGTGGTGCCTCCCAAGCGATTTCTAGCCTGGCACATCTGGTTTGCCCGGATCGACTCAGTTTTACACTGTTTTGGCCGATTTTAGCTCGTTTCTGATCCAATTTGGGCCCGATTTTATTCTATGGATTTGTAATTGAAAACCAATCATCTGAGGGTGCAATTTTAAGGGTTCACACACCGGTGGGTTGGGGCCCACTTGTCGAAATCCAGTGATTGGCCGGCAGCGCTCTAGCAGCGGAGTGAGCTTTGGAGATGGGTAAGATACCATTGGACTCGGCTTGACGTCAGGAGTCCAGATCTGTGCTTCACTCACCCATACTCGTAGGCATTTGGCCAGAATTCGCTTGCAAAGATTCGGTGGTCGATTTTTTGATTTACCTTTCTAGTGAGCTTCAAGGGGTGAATTTGGTATCAATGGAAAGCTGTCTGGACAAGGAGTCCATCAGTACCAAAATGGATAAAATTTGACTGTAGAATCGGCCGAAATAAGGCTCGAAAGGTGGCGGTGCCGGAGGTGCTTCACCTCTCTCGTTTGCCGCCTTCCGTCGGCAGTTTGTGCCGATGTCGCCTCTCTTGAAGTCGTTGGCAACTAGGCTTCAAGGTGGAATGGGCAGAAGCCTCTTGCCAAAAATGCGCAGATCGGTGATGGCAGTATATTTTCTCTCTCCTCTCTCTTTTTCTCCCGATCTGCTTCTTTTTGGGTTTTTTTTTTGCTTGATCTGATGATGATTTTTTGGTGGGTTTTTTTTTTTTTTTTTTTTTTAACGATGGAGACTCAGATTTTTCAAATTTGTGATGGAAAATTTATTGGTGATCGAAAAAAATGGTTTTCAACAAAAATATAGAACTAGGAACGCGACTTTTTTGTGTCGGTTTCCACAGATGGTACTATTTGATGAGTCATAAATCACCTGGTACTGTTGATGGATGGTCCGACTTGGGGTAGGACCTGTAAACAGAGAAAAAAAAAATTAATGGCTCCCGAGAGCTTACCCTCGAGAAAATCTCCGATGCCCAAATCAGCAAGAGAGTATGAAGAGGAGAGAGAAAACAGTGAGTGAGAATCATTTCTCTTTATCTTTCTTTTACCTTTTATAGGAAAGAGTAGAACGCGTATAAACACGTGTTATCTACTTGTTGGAGGTCAATTTTTTATCCTATCATTGACCTTTCAAAAAGTTGCTTCTCCTGTTGATGTTTCTTCAAGAAACATTACATGGGCTGATAGGCGAACTTCCATTTTTTTTTTTTTTTTAAATAAAGAGAAAAAGAAAAAAAAGTCTTTAGTTGCTGTTACCAGCTTTTTAAATAAAGAGTAAGGCTTAGGCTTTATAGCTTTAGAGCTTTTTCACTACATTTTGTTCTTTCTTCTACCTTTCTTTTCCATTTTAAACTGCACTTAAATAATAATGCCCATCCATTTTCATGTTTGATTTACCAAATATTAAATCCACTAGTAATAATCAAATCATTCCCCTCCGTTTTTTAATAGAAAAAAAGGGTTTCTTCGAAATATAATTATCGTACTCTTAAATTTAAATCACTAGTAAAATGAGATAAGCAACCTCATACCAATGGCCAATGGGTTTAACATTTGGTGTTTCTTTCTTTTACTTTCATAGTAAGAAAAGATGGGGAGATTAAAATAACTAAGAAAAAGGAGTAATATATACTAACAAGAAAGAAATCAAGAAAAGTAATTGACTTTTCTAATATTTATTGTACGTGTAAAGAAGTGAGTAGTTCACCAATAGAAAAGCAAACAACATATCTTTTAATCTTGGCAGCATTAACATTAATCATTAATTAATTAATTAATAACATTTCTTAATAAATTAAAAATGAGATAATTATTATATATAAGTTATAAAGCTGCCAGAAACCATTTTAAAAAGGTTGAAAAAAACATATCAAGAGAAAAAGAATGAGATCATGATGATAGAGTTAGTGCATTCCCATGTGTGCTCAAGTTTAGATCTAAAATTCTAGAATTCAATCGAGTATAGCTCTGCAAAAATCTCTATTGTCCATGGAAACTCTTTCTTTCTTTTATTTTTATGGCTATCTTTTTTTTCTTTTTCAGAATGCAACATATCAAAACCATTAGAAAGTAATAAATAAGAAGAAGCTAAGATGAGTACAATACAGAAGGTGCCAATATATAAACAGAGATCAAACATGGTTTCGTGCCAATAAAGCCAACGACAAATCTATTGCCTGTATTGGAATTTTATATAAGGTACAAATTAAAGTGGTCCATTTAATTTTTGTCCACCGTCAAAATCATAACAATTTTAAGGTATTTTCATATATATAGCATTTTTTTTTTAATTGTTTTGATCATATGAATTATAAACTTAATACTTAAAAACTACTATATATATATATATATAAATCATTCAATTTTTATTTAATGATATTGAAAATTATCTTTATAACTATGAAATTACAAATTTAAATTTCGTTCAAGGTCTAATTTAAATAAACAAAACACCTATAAATTGAATTATTTGCAAATTATGATGTAAGCAAGTATATATATATATATGATGTCTGTTTAGTGTCATTTCTGTTATTACTAGATTTTGGTTTCTATTTTTCGTACTTGAAGTTTGTATCATTGAAAATGGGTTGATGAAATAAATATATATATATATATATATATATATAATAACCTATTTTTGCATTGTCTTCAATATTTGTTATTACATTGTTGTCAGATTCGGCCTGATCCGACTGATCGGATTGGAAAAATAAAAAATTGGAGGTCAAATTGATCTCGAGTAGAGCTAAAACTCGGGATGCTATGACCCTGGAAAAAACCCGCGAACCGATAGGGTAATCCACGATCAGATCAACCCGGTTCGGGTTTTAAGGATGAGCTGATCCAAATTTAAAAAAAAAAATTATTTTTTTTTTCATTTTTGTTGCCAAATTTTTTAAAAAAAACTCGCCATTGAAGAAAAAAATTGAAAAACCAAGCAATTACGACCAATCCATTTCGGCTTTGCAATCGTATACGCAGGTTTAGGGGTGAGCATTCGGTCGGTTCGATTTAAAATCAAATCAAATCAAAATAACCGAAAATTATATTTTTCTAAAATCAAACTGAACCAAATTTATAATGAAAATCAAACTGAACCGAATCGAAAAAGTTCGGTTCGATTTTTTAGTTTCACTATTTTTTTTCTTTATATATATATATATATATATATATATATATATATATCGGTCTGTTCAGTTCAAACTGAATTTTTTTTTGTAAAAATTGAACCGAAATTTAATTTAATTTTCTATTTTAAAAATCGAACCGAACCAGTCGATTTGATTTTTCAGTTTTGATTCGGTTTTTCTCACCCCTACGCAGATTGCATGATATTGAAAGTGTGATTCGAACCGTGGATTTAGATCTCAAAATGACCACTTAGTGAGTTAATTTATTATAATTTCTTTTAATAATGATTTCAAATTCATATTTCTTCTAAATCATATTAATTAATTGCTTAGGTAACGTTTGTTAATTTTAATTATATGAATATTATATTTATTTTTAACATATAAATAATAAATATTATTTAAAATTTTAATTTAACCCTTATTTGACTTTAATTAAATTTTTAATCCGTAACTCTCTGCTTTCACCGATTTTAAGATGGAATCGAATTTGAAAACATTGGTTATTACTTATTATCCAATGCAATTTCCAATCTTAATCTTTTGAAAGTGAAGTCTCTTTAGATTCAAACTACTTTACTTCAATATGAATGGACAAAAATTAAAGTTAGACATTTGCACTTCAAATATCAAATATTTAAGGAAGTAGCTGAACAGAAAATCTGTAACATCAAATTTGTCCCCACCATCAAACCATTCTTAATTAACACATCATATACCATGTCCATCTATATATAAATATGATTAGAATTTCGCAATATTGTTGTATGTATCCATCGATATATAATATATTTATGAGGTGTGATATTTTTAAAACTCATATTTTTTTTAATATTTATTTATAGTAATATATGAAGAAATATCGATGATATTTAAGAAATATATATATATCAGTTAAATTTCAATAAAAAAAATCAATGAAACATCAAATAAAATATAATAATATTTCGAACAATTTCAAAAAAAAAATGAAAAAACTGAAAATGCAAAAAAAAATAAATTGCAGTGAATCTCTTTTTGAAATATATTTTTTAACTTATTAATTATTGTTACCACTTTCTAATAATAATCATAATAATTATTTAAGATATTTATAATAATATAATCACCTTGCATCAAGAACAAAATTAACAACCAATCATAGCAAACTTATAGTATACTATAATTTGCTAATAATTATTTTTAAACAATATTTTTTATAATTTATTGAGTTAAATCTAAATACTAGTAGATTATTTTATTTAATTGCCTATGGTTATTCATCTTTTAAGATTTTTAGATATCTATTTAAATTATTATATGCATCAAATTAAATATATTTTATTTAAATAATATTAAAATTATTATATTATTTATATCATAATTATACAATTAAAATTATTAACATCATATAATGGGTTTGTTTTAAAAATTAAAACAAATTAAGAATACATTTTATATATTATAAAAATTATTATTATGCTTTAATGTTTATAGGAACGTTATGCCAAAAAAATATCAATAAGAGGGAGAGATAAAGATCCTGAATGAGAACATGAAACTCGTATACCAGATAAAATTACTGAAAATATATGCAATTATTGTGAAAAAGTAATTCGAAGTCATGAAATTATAATTATATTTGTGTTATATTATTATAAGAAAATAATGTATTGTAATATTTAAAAGAAAACAATGTATTGTAATATTTAAATTCACTAAGTATGAACTTATCATCTATTTTATAGATAATTTTTTTTTCATAATTTTTAATTTATAATATTTCTTAAAAAATTTATACAATATTTCTAAGTTTAAATATTAATTTTCACAATTTTTTTTAAATTGATATCGATATTTTCATAATTTTAAGGCTTCGATATTGTCATCGATATGAATATTTAAATATTTCTATACAAATATATACTATACATTAACTATGACTTAATCATTATTGCTGGGCCATGAAAATAATTAATTAAATTCTACTATTACTTTTTTTCAAATCTCTCCTTTTATCTCGATATATATATATATATATTCTAAAAAATATTATATATAATATAAATATAAATTTTAATTCAATATCAATAAATATTAAATCTGGAAATCGAATCTAAAATCTCTCAATGTCTCAGTTTTAGTTATAGATGAAAATTACTGAAAATATATGCAATTATTGTAAAAAAGTAATTCGAAGTTGTGGAATTATAATTATGTTTGTGTTGTATTATTATAAGAAAACAATGTATTGTAATATTTAAAATGAACTTATCAAGTATTTTATAGATAATTTTTTTCATATTTTTAATTTATAATTCTTCATCATACTCTTTTATAATATTTATTACAATTTTATACAATATTTTCAAGTTTAGATATTAATTTTCACATTTTTTTTAAATCGATATCAATATCAATATTTTCATAATTTTGAGACTTCGATATTATAATCTATATTGATATTCTAAAATTTTTATTATTTGAAAAATAAGTGAAAATAGAGAGGAAATAAAATAGATGAAAAGTGAGTGAAAAAATAATACATGAAACCTATTAAAATTTTGCTATCAAAATTGGAGTGAAAATAGATGAAAAGTAAATGAAATTATAAAATTATCTATAGTGTTATTTTTTAAAAATAAAATAAGAGATATAATTATAATTTTACATAATAAAATATCCCTCTATATATTTTCTTTCTTCATAATTTTTCACTTTTCCCTAAAAAAAAAATATTTTTTCATTTTACCAATTATCAATCCTCTCATTTTATTTTAAAATTGCTCCCAAACATTGGGTAAATGCCAAACCTCTCAGTGTACTAGGAGATACATTAATTAATCAATTATTGTGAGTTGATCACCTTTTTTAATATATACATTATTAATCCACACAAGCACTACTATATAATTAGGCAAAAAAAAAAAAGTACTACAATATATATAGTCAAATTAAAAGCGTTGGAGCAGTGAATGAAGACTAAAATATTAAAAATCATAATAAAAAGAAATCAAATAATGATGATGTGATACTTTATTTTTATTTTTATTTTAATATAATAAAAAAATTAAATAAGTCTATGTAGAATTTAAATAATTCTTCACTTTAACATTTCTTATTAAATTAATGATAATGTTTTGTAATTTAAAAAAATCGAGCATAAAGGTCTCATTTTTAATTATTTTTTTATTTTTTTAAAAATAAAAATAAGTTTTTGAAAATTAAAATTTTTTATTTTTTATTTTTAAAATATTTCTAAATAAATATGAAAGAAATAAAAAATAATAATTTTTTGAAAATATTTTTTAATATTTATTTTTTTAAAATAAAAAATTGGGGTGATATCAAACCTTCCAAACTTTTCGTTTTTTTACGTTTTTAAAAAAAAAGAATTAAAAATTTAATTAAATCTTATATGATTGATTGATGTGATGCTATAAGTTATTAGTAATATAGAGCAAAGGACCATTTTGGACACTTGGCAAAAAAAAAAAAGAGCATTTTGGACCACACTAAATCAATAATGGTTCCACTCATGACTCATAATACGGCCAGTCTTAGTAATGGTAGCTGATTTTCATTTTCCCTCTATTTCACAAAATTAATTGCCAAAAATTTCCTTATCATATCCTAAATATCAAATATTTAGAAAAATTTCCTTATCATATCCTAAATATCAAATATTATGTTATTTATTTATTTCTTGTTCATTGTTAACTGTTAAGTCACAAAACAGGATCATATAATTTCTTAAAAAAATAAAAAAAGCTCACTTTCACGATAATCCTTCTTCCACTCCTATTTTAGCCATGTACACATTGAAATTTCTTATAAAAATACCGATTTATACTTTTTTGGTTTTGTAATGAGTTGAAGACAAATACTTTGTGTTAAGATTAAAAATTCAGTTATTTTTTATATCTTGTTATGATTTATACTTAATATTATAGTCAAGTTTTTGAATAACTGTTGAGAAAAATATTATGTTAAGAATATTATTAAAAGTTAAATTTTAAATATTTTAATCATAAAAATTTAAAAATAATTAATATCACTCTTCAATTTAAAATAATTTTTTTTAATGATATAATCTTAAAATTATTGATTATGAACTATCAATGACGATCTAACACGTAGACGTGTTAATTACAATACACATCCCATAATTCAGGTAGTTAATTTCCATATTCACCTTACGGGGTAGTTACTGTTTAACATGAAAGATTATGATTAGACAGTTCATAATCTGACGTAGTGAACCTAGTTCACCTAAGATTTTTTTCAATTTAACTAACACTTGGATTTTCAAAAAAAAAAAAATAAAGAAAATAAAATGCTTGCACTTGGATTAATATTGATGTATGTGTATATAGAAGCATGGAATCCCTCATCTTCAATGTGGTTAATAAATTTATTTTTAATGGAAGATAACTTCATTTAAAAAAAAAAAAAAAAAAAGGAGAGTGCAAATTTAGAATTATTTAATACAAAAGCCATTACTAAATATAAAGGAAAAGGATATTATTCTAATCAAGATTAAAGAAAATGTGGTTACATTTTCTTGGTTCATGATCATGTGTTAATACTGATATGGGTGAATTCAATTGAGTTTTCCAGCCATAAAAAATGTAGTTGTAACTTTTAGTAATATTGATAATGATATTTTTCCAAAGGACTAAGGGCCACTAATTGAGCCAATCAGGACTAATCTAAATGATTAAAATTGAAGTTTAGTAATCAAAAATCACATTTAAGCAGAATTAGAGGTTATTTTCTGCTCAATTTGAATTGTAGTATTTGTCGGATTATATAGTTTGACCTGCTTTCACATTAACATAATACCAAAAACAGTATAATAATAGTGAAAGTTAATAATTATTAGTAATAATAATAAACGAAGCAGAGATATTTCATATTTGTGAAGTCAATCTGACATTGGGTAAGATATAGTACTGCTAAGTTGTATCTTCACCTCGATGTCTTTAGTAAAGATGCTATTCTTGTCCCTATTAATTTCTTTCTTGTTTCTTAAATGTGAGCACAATGAAGAAGAAAGAGAGACCTAAACAATGGTGATGAAAGCAATTAATAATCATGTTCAAATAAATAAAGCAATTAATAATTATTTCAATATTAGTTAAAATCCCTTTTTATATTTATTTTAATTTATTCCTTCTAAGGGCATTTTGGTAGTGAGAAGTTTTGTTTGGTGAGCTGTGTATCTCTGTATTCTCTGCTACATTTCTTATTTTTTTAACAATTTCTTTCACATGGTTTCATAAATCTCAGTTACGCTTACACCTCTCTTTCTCTTTCTTTTCTCTCTCTCTCTCTCTCTATTTTCATAGGAGAGATGTGGGATTTTTCTGTGAAATCATGAATTCTACTCAAAGAATTAGCTCCCATTTATGGTGGAGAATTATTTCACTTGTTCTTTTACTCCTTTTAGTTAAATCTTTTGGGCTTAATACAGATGGTATTCTTTTGCTTTCTTTCAAATTCTCTATTCTCAGTGACCCTCTTCAAGTTCTTGAGAGTTGGAATTTTAATGATGAAACTCCATGTTCTTGGAATGGAGTCTCTTGTGGAGCTCCAGGATTAGACAATTCTTTCTCTCGTGTTACTGCTCTGTCTCTCCCAAATTCTCAGCTTCTTGGTTCAATCCCTGCCGATCTTGGTATGATCCAATGCCTTCAAAATCTTGATCTTTCCAATAATTCTCTTAATGGGTCTTTGCCTTTTTCCATTTTTAATGCTTCCCAGTTGAAATTTCTTGATTTTTCTAATAATATGATCTCTGGTAAGTTGCCAGAGACTGTAGGTCGGTTACAGAGTCTTGAATTTCTTAACCTTTCTGATAATGCCTTGGCGGGAACTTTACCTTCTACTCTCTCTACACTTCACAATCTAACTGTTGTTTCTTTGAAGAATAATTATTTCTTTGGTGGTTTGCCTGGTGGATTTAGAACTATTCAAGTTTTAGATCTTTCTTCAAATCTAATCAATGGATCTCTGCCTCAAGATTTTGGTGGCAACAGTCTCAGTTACTTAAACATCTCTTATAACAAACTTTCTGGGAAAATTCCACCAGAATTTGCCTTACAAATCCCAGGTAATGCTACTATTGATCTCTCATTTAATAATTTGAGTGGAGAAATCCCAGATTCTACAATTTTCTTGGATCAGAAACAGAGTTCTTTTATTGGGAATCCTGATCTCTGCGGCGAGCCATCAAGAAAGCCATGTCCAATTCCTCCTTCTCCATCTTCTCTTCCAAATGTCTCTTCTCCTACTTCTCCTCCAGCAATTGCTGCAATTCCAAGAACAAAAGCTTCTAGCCCTGGAACGACAACCGCACCACAAAGTCAAGGGCTTAAGAGAGGAACCATTATAGGAATTGTAATTGGCGACATTGCAGGGGTTGCAATTCTTGGAATGATTTTCTTATATGTATACAAATTAAAGAAAAGGAAAAAACATATTGAAACCACAATCAACAAAGAGGCTAATAGTGCAACAATACAGGACGATACTTGGTCATCTTCTTCATCAGAATCAAGAGGGTTTACAAGATGGTCTTGTTTACGAAAAAGAGGAGATAATGAAGAAAAATCCGATTCAACTAGCTCTGACAACGATGAAGATTACCCAAAAATTCAAGAAAATCAACGGCCACAAGAGCAAGAACAAAATAAAGGAGGCACATTAGTGACGGTTGATGGAGAACAAGAGCTGGAGCTTGAAACTTTACTAAAAGCATCAGCTTATATATTGGGTGCTACTGGTTCAAGCATAATGTACAAGGCTGTGCTTGAAGATGGGACTGCACTTGCGGTTCGCAGAATAGGTGAGAATCATGTAGAGCGGTTCAGGGACTTTGAGACACAGGTCCGTGTTATAGCCAAGTTGGTGCATCCAAATCTGGTTCGAATTCGTGGCTTCTATTGGGGTGTCGATGAGAAGCTCATTATCTATGATTTTGTCCCCAACGGCAGTCTCTCCAATGCTCGTTACAGTGAGTTGCTCTTTATTTATTTGCTTTTCAATTTCTGTTTTTTATTTCTACACAGTAACATATTAACATACACTCGTCGAATATGAAAATAATATTAGTAAAAATAAGAAATTATTCAGTAAATTTAATGCATCATGTTAATTTTTTAGATGATATTAGTCCAATATCATAGTTTTAGATGATAATTAAATTATTTAAAAATAAATATCAAGTAGTTAAAAATTTTCCCATTCATACACCACAGCTCTACTGTTTTTTTCTATTCTCTTCCTATGTTCTTTTTTCCATTTCTATGCCTGTGTCAGTGAATTGATACGGGTGTGTCTGCTAGTGTGCGCTGTGGACTAAAGGCTTCGACGGTGGAGTAGGTGCAACTAAAACATTTGTTTTTAATGCATGGACGGAAGTCAACCGTCTGATGTGGATGTGGTCGTATTTTTTTTTTCATTTTGTTGTTATCGTTAGCCCTACGGCGTTCGATAGCGATTTACGTTACCGTAGCTCCAGAACAGAAAGCGACTAGCCTTCGTTATTTTGAGTCATGATTCGTGAGTCATCTACTATGCTAACTCGCGCCTTGTGCACTTTTGTTTTAGGGAAAGTTGGCTCTTCACCTTGCCATTTACCATGGGAGGCCCGGCTCAAGATTGCCAAAGGGGTAGCCCGTGGGCTCTCATTCTTACATGAGAAGAAGCATGTGCATGGAAATTTGAAGCCCAGTAATATTCTTTTGGGTTCTGATATGGAGCCCAGAATCGGAGATTTTGGGCTAGAAAGGCTTGTAACGGGTGATTCGAGCCATAAATCCAGTGGATCGACCCGGAATTTCGGGAGCAAAAGGTCCACGGCTTCACGCGATAGCTTCCAAGACTTCCCACTCGGGCCTAGCCCCAGCCCAAGTCCAAGTTCAATAGGAGGTTTGTCGCCTTACCATGCTCCGGAGTCACTTAGGAGTATCAAGCCCAATCCAAAATGGGATGTGTATTCATTTGGGGTTATATTACTAGAACTACTAACTGGTAAAGTTATAGTTGTGGATGAATTGGGCCAAGGAAATAATGGGCTTGTAGTTGACGATAAGAACCGGGCAATGAGGATGGCTGATGTGGCGATTCGAGCTGACGTGGATGGCAAAGAGGAGGCCTTGTTGGCTTGCTTCAAGTTAGGGTATAATTGTGCTTCTCCAATCCCACAAAAAAGACCAACAATGAAAGAAGTCTTACAAGTCCTTGAGAAAATTCCAACTTCATTTTCCTCTTCCTCATCATACTTGTATGGTCACTAATGAAAAATAATGATAAAATTGGAAGCAGAAGCTTTGTAGAGAGATTGTATGTATCATTTTGACTAATAGATGCTTATTTGTCTCAATTGTTCGAGTTGTAATTGTGTGATATTTTTGTCTTCACTAATCTTTAATTGGGCTAAAATTTGGACTTGGGCCCATACCATTTTGAGCTTCTGCGTTTTCCTTGTCTTGTTTTCTCATGTTTGGTTTGACATTTTTTTTCTCATATGCTTTTGATTTTTGATTTTTTTTATCTTTTTTTTAATTGTTTTTTGGTATTTGACTTTTGAAATAAGTAGGGTAAATCACACTTTCTTTAAAAGCATGTGAAAAAATAAATAAATAAAAATTAAAAAATAAAATTTTTTCAAATTTTAAAAAACAGGGTGTTCCACGTCAATGTTATATTAAAATTTTAAATAAAATATATAATGTGAATAATTCTCTTTCATTCATATTATCCTCTATAACATGTTAGAAATTTAGATTTATCTTATCAATTTAGAATCATTTGCCAAACATAAGAGCTAGCATGGTTTATCGAGGCTCGAGCTAGAAAATGAGCAACGGTATTAGCTTGCCTAAGAACAAATTGAACAAAGAACTCCTATCCAATCCTAACAAGTGAAACAACACATTTAGCAACTAAGGACCCAAACTCATATAAATTGCAAGATCTTGAATAAAATTCATCAACAACCTGCTTACAATCCAATTCAAAAATAACTTTGGTAAGGAAATAACCCATTGTAAAGTTTCACGAAGGGATAAAGCCTCTGCCTCATGGATTGCCATAGTACTAGAAAATGTCTTGGATATTGCAAATAGAAATACACTCACCTGATTACACAATACACAACCTATTCCAACCCTTTGCTCATGAGGAAACATTGCAGCATCTAAGTTGTACTTCAAATGTCCCATTGATGGTCTTCTCGAACGATGAATATGGCACACACTAAAAGGCAGAGAGGGTGGTTATAATTCTTGTGTCGCATCCCGCCATTGTTGAACAAAAAATGCACTTGCCTCAACAGTAGCAACTAGAGACAACATAAAAGACTTCCACAATTGAGAGTTACGTTGGCGTCAAATACTCCAAATTACAGCTCCTATATCTTGTAGTTTATGTCGTAGCTCTGAGTTCCAACAATAAGAGAAAAAAACAGAAAAGGATGTAAATACACCTATAAATGCCACATTCAGCTTTTGCTAACAACTCAAAGCAAAAGACATTGAAATAACAAATGCATAATATCCTCACAGGCACCACCACACACCACACACTCGGTTAATATTTGGATACCACGCCCAACTAACACATCACGTACTGAAATTAAATTCTGCATACCTGCCAAAGAAATAACTTGATACATGGAGGTTTATTCTAGAAGCCATAGCTTAGACCAAGCACCAGAAATAGGCCCACACATCTCATCAACATTAAGACCCATAGCTATCCGATAGCCAAATTTTACTGAATACATACCATTCTTATCATAATGCCAAATCAGTTGATCATAAACAGGAGTAAAAGTCAATGAAATTTGAAGGATATTAAAAACATCTTCAGGCAAAAACAACTCCTCCAAAAGCTCCACATCCCACTCCCTCGAGTTAGGAATCCAAAGATCCTTAACTGAAAGTGATTTTAAACCAGGAATTACAAGGGTTACCAACTTAAAATGTCCCTCCACTTTAAGCCATGAATCATGCCAGATATCAATACTAGAATCCTCTATAATACGCCATCGACACCCCTGTTTCATAATGAATTGTGAAACACATATACCTCTCCAAGTAGTACTTGGATTATGCCCCAATGAAGCAGAAAAAAAAAGTTCCCTCTAAGAAAATATTTAGTTTTGAGAATCATATTAGTTGAATCAAGTTCCAACCCTGTTTACCCAGTATGGCCAAATTAAATCTATGAAAATCACGAAAACCTAAACCTCCATCCTCCTTCCGCACACACAATCGACTCCAACACAGCCAATGCAACCGCCAACCACCATTAAAAAGACAAAGTTGGGTAATATCCCATTGTGTGTGAAAAAATTTCAATATTTTCTTTTACATTTTTATAAATGATTAAATTTATATTATAAATAATAATAAAATTTTGAGATAAACTTTGCATATTTATAAAACTCAAAATTATTATATAATATAAAACAAAAATATATAATTTTAAGATCAAAAGTGGGATTTTATATTTACCATCTCAATGATTATGATGGGCCGATCTAACTCTAGGTTCTCATAAAATTGGGCCATTGAGGCTTTAGTCATATCCAAACCATGGAAGCCCTACCCGGAAAAGCCGGACAGGACAACGGCTCTATCAGAGTGTCAGACCATTTTGAATCGAAAAAGAGCCCGCTCTTCTCCCTTTTTAAATTCTCTCTCTCTCTCTCTCTCTCTCTCCATTTCTCTTCCCAACAAAGAGCGTCTGCTCTCTCTCTCTCTCTCTCTCTCTCTCTGTCTTGAAAGCAGAGATATAGAAGAAGCCTAGACTCAAAAACAGAGTAAATCGGAAATCGGAAAGATGGTGACGCATATCGGAATGATGGATGCAGCGTATTTCGTCGGCAGATCGGAAATTCTCTCCTGGATCAACTCCACTCTCCGACTCAATCTCTCCAAAGTCGAAGAGGTTTTCAGTTATTCCTCTCCTTTTACGATTTTTTCATCTCCTTTCTTTTTTTCCCCTTATTTCTCAGTCTGGATCTGTGAATTTTAGGCTTGCTCCGGTGCGGTACACTGCCAGTTAATGGACTCAGTTCATCCAGGGATGGTTCCCATGCACAAGGTCAATTTCGATGCGAAGAGCGAATACGAAATGATCCAGAATTACAAGGTCCTTCAAGATGTATTCAACAAACTTAAGATCACTAAGGTTTGTGACATTTGTGCATTTCTGATTCTCTGTTTGCTTCTAATTCGATTTTCGATGCATCGATTGATTTTTTTTAAATGGAATTTTAGCACATTGAAGTCAATAAGCTTATCAAAGGAAGGCCGCTTGATAATCTGGAGTTCATGCAGTGGATGAAGCATTACTGCGATTCTGTTAATGGAGGCGCTTCCAAGTAATTTTCACTTTAAAATTTGTATTATGACTTTGATTTTTTGTTAGCATTGAACGTATTATTAAATAGCCTCCATTTTCGTTTATTGATTGTTTCTTCATGAGTAGAATTTCCTACTATTGTTCCATTTGATAAGTTGTTCGGATTTCGAATCAGTTGCTTTATTCAGTCAAATTCATCACTAAATAGTATCTGCTATCTTGATATACCAGTCCTTGTAGAACTTCATTTTCTGTTGAAGTTTGTTATTCTCTGGTAATTCAAAGCAAATCCACTTTCAAATTGTTTAAGTTTTGTTATGTTGTTGGCTATATTAGTTAATCTGTTTCAAGCATCCATTTTGCTGTTTGGATGTTAGGAATTTGAAATGCCTGAATTCACACCCACCCCCCTCCTCAACTCCCCAAACTCTTAAAGGACAGGTATTGGTTAGGACTTGACCTGTCGGCACTCAGTAGGCTCATATCAGGTCATGCAGGGTAGGTCAGAAGTTCTGTAAATGCTAGCAAGTCTTTCCTTCTGACCCTATATGCTGCTGAAAGATATACAGATTGTCTATTCTGTTCATGAGAGTTTATGGACTTCATTTCTGATCTTATAATTTTCAAGGGTTAGTTTAAGTATACAGTCCTGATAATTACAATAATAGTTTCTTATCCAGATAATGAAGGTCTTTTCAGTTATGCTAGAATAAATCATAATTCATTAGGTTACTAGTTGATTTATTTCTTTCCTTTTGTGGTTAGTTACAATCCATTGGAAAGGAGAGAAGCATGCAAGGGAGGAAAAGAAGCAAGCAAAAAATGTCCACCGTCTCAATCTTCAACCAAAAGTTCAACAGCTGCCCCCAAACAGTCTTCCCACAATGCTAGAAGAAATGATGTGTCCTCGGCGCTTACAAATCAATCAGTGAAGGCTTCAAAACCAACTCCTAGTTCAGTGCCTGCATATGATGAACAGGTAAAAATTATTGAAGAAATGAAAGCACTTCTTTAGCAATGTCCTATATGCTCTAATACTGTTTTATATGCAGATCACAGAATTGAAGCTGTCAGTGGATAGTCTTGAGAAGGAGAGAGACTTCTATTTTGCAAAGCTGAGAGATATCGAGATTTTATGCCAGAGTCCTGAGATTGAAAGCCTACCTGTACTGTTCCTTCAACATTTTGGAAACTTTCAAGTACATAACATTGTTCAATTGACTATCACTAATTGCTAACCTGTCATCCAATGTTTCTTCCCTGCAGGTTGTTGCAGCAATAAAAAGGATCCTGTATGCAACAGATGATAATGCATCAGTGGTTGCAGAAGCTCAAGCCATGTTATCCTTTCAACAGAAAGAAACAGAGCCCTTAAGTCCTATAATTGAGGTTTCATCAGAAGAAAAGATGAATTCAGATTCTCAAAAGCGAAAAAACATTGTGAACTTTGATGTTGATGTCACTGGCGTAACAGCATTGTCACCTAGGCAAAGGCTTTCTGATGCTACTGATGTCCATTGCAGTGGGTCACCTCTTATGACTTACTGATAATGTCTCAAATTTGAAGCTGTAGTAGTTCTAAATTAGATCTGCTTCAACAAATAGTATTCTTCAAATATTTTGCTCTTATATCTACATTCCTTTGATGTTGCATATGTAGACAAGTTCTGGCAAAGACAATGTTTTCCAATGTTCTCATATAATGAATGAAACTTTCTCTTCAATATTATTCTAACTATTAAAATTTTCTGATTTTTCCTTGCAACAACTTTCGACATTAGGGTATGTACTATTGCTAATCTGTTCATTGGTAGAACAAAAATTATACTAATGACAAGGCTATGATAGTATAAGGGGCCGTTGGTTATTACGTTAAAAAAAATGCTTTTCAACAAAAAAAAAAAAAAAAAAAAATTATATTTTTTTAAAAAATTATTTTTTAAAAAAACAGATAAATTGATATTTTTTTCAAAAGTAAATTTGAAAAAGAAAGTTATAAAAAATAATAAAAATTTAAAAATTAAATCCAAAAATATAAAAAGTGCTTTTTTTAATCGCAAATTACAATCTCAAACAGGTTCTAAAAAGTTTATGAGAAGCATTTTGGCAGGCTATTATCTAAAATCCAGGCAATAAGTAGTCTTGCCTTGGTTCAGAGCTGATTTTTTTAATAATTATGTTGCATGTGATGCGCTCTGAAAATCCAGCAGCTAAAATATATTTTCCTGTAATAAAGAATTCCGTATAAATTCTTTAATATTCTGATGGTTTTGTTACTAGAATATGAATTCTTTTTCTTT